>JAMPIV010021262.1:70000-175794 GCA_024509875.1 Oreohelix idahoensis | reverse complement strand
TTTTGGGGTTTGATTTAAAGTTTAGTGATGAGGATGATGGAGGGTAGTTGTAGGGAATGAATGTGGGAGAATAGGAATGATGAGGTAATTGGGTATGGGTGGGGTAAGAATTGAGGGTGAGTTGGTGAGGAGGGGGGGGAGAAATGAAGGAGGTTTTTTAGGAGGGGGAGGGTGTATTGTGGAGGAGGGGAATTTAGTGAGTATTGTTGTGGGGGTGTGAGGTGATAGAGTATTAGGGGGAGTGAGTAGATTGGGTGTTTTAGTTGGTTAATGTAAGGGTTGATTAAGGGGTGGGGGTAGTTAGGATAAAGTTTAGGTTTATTGAAGGGTAAGGGTTGAAATTTGTTGTTGTTTGGAATTGTATTTGTGAATTTGTTAAGGGTTTTTGGTGTGGTGAGTTGGGTGGAGGGTGTTTAGGGGGATATGTTAAGGTGTAGAGATTGGAGGATGTAGGATAATTTAGGGATTTAGGGGTTAGTTAATAGATGGGATGTTAATTAGGGTAAAATTATTTATGTTATGGGTTGTAGGTTTTTATAGATAGCGAGGGGGTTTTGTAGATATGTTAGTTTGTGTAGTATTGGTTGGTGGTGGGATTGGAGGGTAGAGTTCTGATATGGATAGGTGATGGTAGAGGGGAGTTGTGAATAGGGGTGTGGTTTGTTAGGATGTTGGGGTTATGGGTTGTGGGAGTGGAGGGATTTATATTGGGAGGATGGTAGGATGGGTAAAAGTTTTGTGAGTATAATGTAAGTGATATGGTTGTGTTAGGTGGTGGGTAGGTAGGTGTGGGTGAGGGTTAGGGGGGGGATGTTAGTGAGAATGGGTGGGGGATGATAGGAGGAATGTTAGGGTTTGAGGGGTTAGGTAGACATTAAAGTGATGGGGGGGGAGGGTGGGGATGGAGGTGTTATAGGAAGGGATATGAAGGGGGGGTAGAAAATGTTGAGTAGTGAGAGGGTTGTAGGGAAGGTTAGAGGGAAGGAGGGTTGGAGGAGGTTGGTGGTGGAGGGGTGAGGGAATTTTGTGGGGTTAGGAGTTGAATGAGAAGAATGATGGGGGGGATTAGGTAAAGATGGGTGGTGTAGTTAAGGGGGGTAGTAATGGTGAAGAGGGGAATGGTGATAGGATATGTGGATTGGGTGAATTGAGATTTGTGGAGGATAGTTGGGGGGGGATGGGGAGTGTTTGATGTGTAATTTGTGGAGGATGAGTCGTGGTTTGGGATGGGGAGTAGCGGTAGTGAGTTATCAGATTTGTGGAGATAGTTAATGGGGATGGGGATTGTGTGATTTGAGATTTGGTGGAGTATAGAGTTGGGGGGTTTAATGGTGGAGTGTGTGATTTGAGATGGTTGTGGAGTGATGATTGGGGGTGATGTGGGAGTGTGTGAGTTGATGATGTTGGTGGATGGATAGAGTGTGAGTGTGAACGGGGAGTACATAGAAATATGGTATGTTGGTTGTTCGTAATAGATAATGGCTGTGGAGATTCGTGGGTCGATATAATAGGGTGTGGGGGTTTTTTTGGGGAGAATTTATGTTGTGTTTTTGGCGAATGATCAATGTACTTATGGGTGTTTTGGATGGGGGATTGGCATAGTAGTAAATATAGTATTGGGGTCGTATGAGTACAGTAGAATGTTATTGTGATTTATTGATGGAAGTGGGGATGCTATGTAGGGATGTATATATAGAAAGACGATTGATGATAAGTAAGTGTGTACATAATTAATGGAGTCTATATATAATTGATATGTGGTGGTCTTTCAGAAACTGTACAAAGAATAAAGCTGTTTGTGACTAATTCGTTGTTATGAATGTATTCTGATAAATATTTTGTTTAAATTTCTTATACTAAAAAATGTTGTTATGTACAAAATATTGTTTTCTTTATGAAACTTTAATTAATTCTGTTTGTGACGTTTATCCTATTCATTAAGTTCATTTTATCAATGTAGACAACGTTATTGTCGTCTGACTTCAGTTCTTGAGTATGGTTGTTATGTCACATAATCTATAGATTTATAGGTTAACTTAGGCCTATGTAACTTTCAGGAGCTTAATTGGGCTTTAGCAAATCTCTTTTCCCAAGAACCTGTGTTCTACAATGATAGTTTTTTTTTACTGATCATAATGGTGAAATAGCACTGAATAATATTTATAATACATTTATATTACAAAAATTGATAAGTTTTATAATAAGAGTGTTCGAACTGGCTATGCAGTTAAAGAGCTTTCCTCTGTGGCACAACCATGACCGAAATTGCGCTTAACAACTTGTCAGTGGCACATTCATGTTGACCAACCTGAAAATGGACAATCGACTTAATGCCTCTGAGTCTAGGTAGGCAAAAAAGGCATCGAAGAAAGAGAATGGGTCTCTATTAAAGCTTAACCTTTCATGGTGAATCAATTCTACACAATTCATTTCCCTATTGCAATCTCTGACAACGGGACTGGGTTTAATCTTTGTAATAGATTCAAACAATTAATGTGATAAATGTTATCATCTTTGACTGTGGGGCTGGTTGTGATAAGTTTTATATACAAGCAACAATCACTCACATAGTAGATGTGTAGAATCATATCAAGAAATTTGGTTTTGGTTTTTTTTCTGTTGATTTTAACGACTATCTTCAATGCTCACGGACCACTCAATCAGTGCTTTCTCGATCTCCTCCCTTAGATCACACAAGGATGATATCAGCACAGTGACACAAACCTCCGTAGCACCGGCGTGATTTCCCAATGTGTGTATGTAGGAATCACACATTCTATAAAACCTATTTGGTGGGACTAGGTTCTAATTTTTATTAAAATTTTTCCAGAACAGCGGCCTTATGGCCTACTCTTTACGATTTCCTGTTGTAATGAAATTTTTTAACGTGCACAACCGTCCAACACGGCACCTCATATTTGTTCGCCAATTATCGAGAAGGCTAGGCATCCAGATCTGCTTACAAGACATGAGAGAAGGATGGACCTATGAAAACGATAAGGGGCCACTTGTTCTGAAAACAAAAATGTCCATAAATTGTATTCCCTCTACTGGGAATCGAACCGAGACCTCTACAATGCGAAGGCGGACAAATCTCACTCGCAATTTAGATGCAATCGTTTCCAAACAGTGCTTGGGTGATGATGAGCATTTTGGGTCTAAGTCTCTGGCTTTGTTGGATTGTCTTCTCACATGTTCTAGATCTTTCGTGGTTTTTCGATGCATTGCTCACGTTATGAATTGTGAGTGGTGGTAAAGTTGGTGCTCTGATGTACTCGCACGTAAATTCTCTCACGGCATCTGAGCTATTAATAACGCAAATTTTTACCAGCTTTGTCACAAAACGGTTTGTGCTCTATCATGTCCACTCCGGGGGGGGCAGGATTGCATTTCATTCCTGTGCGAGTTATATTTTGTTATTCTCTCTCTCTCCCCTGCCCTTAGGTGGCCACCGAAAACTCATCGAAAGATCAAATGTTTACATAACTTTTACAACTTCAGTTCACTTCGATTTAGAGACGGTCATCCCGTGAGGGACTATTTGGGTCACCAAACGTGACGGTCCCACATTTGATCCCAGGTGAAAGCCTAACGACGGCGTTTTTTACAAAAAAAGGAGTAATCCTTTACCAACTTCAGCATAATAATAGACATTGCATATTGGAGGTGCGGAAAAAACCACGAAATAATCCCGGACAAGACGAGGAGAGTCTGATAACGATGACGATTGATAGTACGTGGGAAAGGCAAGGCAGATAATCATCCACTCTGGCGAGGACATTACTGAAGTGTGAGGGGAGACGTAAAACTTGACCAAGTAATAATCGAATGTTTACAGCCCAATTTTAGAAAAGTAACGTTTGAAAGTTTGCACTAGATGAGTCATGCAAAAAATATTTATAACATTCATTTAAACGTTCAAAAAAGAATTGGTTGATACCCTGAGGCGAGGAATAAACAATTGCGTCGATTTGGCGTTTGTCCCAACAACATGGAAGAGCGGGGGCAGAAATGACGTGCAATATAATCTGACATTTGTTGGCAAGCCTAGTTCACAGTGAGAATCGCTTGCCAAGACCACAATCAGATCTTGCCAGAAGCCTAGAATCCAAGATTCTTTATTTCGAAAACCGTACCATTGAGTGAGTACAATTTTTAGAACTTTTCAGAGCCCA
This sequence comes from Oreohelix idahoensis, assembly GCA_024509875.1. NCBI lineage: Eukaryota > Metazoa > Mollusca > Gastropoda > Stylommatophora > Oreohelicidae > Oreohelix > Oreohelix idahoensis. The sequence goes on along the minus strand of JAMPIV010021262.1, from coordinate 171,619 downwards.
GAATAAACTGTACGATTTAACACAAGGACACACCAGGGAAGATGAGGAATCTAATACACGGAGTCCAAAGTAGGAAATTAGTGTTTCACAATAACAACCTCTAGAACACGTGAAAGAGGCCTATTTGTGGCGGTTTATTTTAGTATGTGGCGGTACGTCTCTTCTTGTTGTGGCGTAAGGGCCCAACGGTTTTCTCGTTGCAAGGGCTGGGTGTTATGTTATTGGCTGGAGAGTTAGTCAATCATGATCATTATAGAGCATCGTGCTGATAGATGGTTAATTTCGCAAGTGGTGGTGTAAAGCTTTGTATCCATTATACTGACGGTTGAAATTCTGATATTCACTACTGGGATACGTCCTTTTATGAGTCCACATGTATTTATTACATAGAAGATTATAGACAATATTTCAAACAATGGTTGTCATTGTGGTGAAGTGGGATGTTATAAATACTTATAGGGAACTTAGTGTACTGACTGAGATCAGCTGTGAAGGTATCTATATCTATTAAGAGTAGTGTATTATAGATAACCTTACTTGCTACCACATATCTATATATCTCAGTCAGAATTATTCTGGAATAGTGTGATGCTACGTATGTGTCTAGGGTATGAGTATGGTGAAGTGTAAGTCACAACAACAGACAGATAAACAATTTAATTTAATCCACTACTCTTGACAACACTGTGACACTCACATACATATAACACTCTACAAAGATATCTTAAAAGAGTCACTGATAAACTTTCGAATAACAATATGTATTCATTACTGGCATGAATGAATATGTGTCCTGATTCAACTACAAGGGAACCAGGAATCACAATCAATTTAAATTACAAGTTATGTACAGATGTATTTAATATGAATATTGTAGTGACATATATTATTACAAATGTTCTATGTGTGTCAGTTGTGTAGTAGTAAAATGAGGTAATACTGGTTTTGTTTTGTTCAAGCTCTGTTGGTATTTGTCATCTTGACTTCAATAGTTTGTCTTTAGGGACCAGTATTGGAGATGTTCACAGTTCCTGATTTTAAGACAAGTAAATTCCCCTCTTAATGTTAATTTTAAAAAGTCAGTTCAAGATGAGGGGACATAATGTTGAGCTCAGCTGGCCAATTCGCTTATCTGGCGTGATGGCGGCAGGAAAGGACTCCTCTGCTCGAATTCTCCTCTGGGCTCTGGAGACACCTCACTGATAGCTAAAAGGACCAAGGAGTATGCTGTCCGACACTGGATTCAGCAAAGCTCTGACTAGGTGCTGCTCAGTACCATCAAGACCACTGTCCCTGAAATCAAGAAGGATGTACCTTCTACTTCATAACTAATTTATATTCTCTTTTACACTGATCACAATACAGCACAAACATTGCGTTCAGAGCGTTAGGCCAACAGTCAGCTTCATTTGAAATACTTTATTCCAGTATTACCCTTCTTAATGGTTACTACGCCTATGCACTTCCAGCATTATTTCTTTCTAGTCAATCATCCAGGTGTCAGTGTACTGTTTGGCCATTCCATGCCGTTTTACTTCTCTCCGACACCCTCTGTTCAGGCTGGAGCATTACAGGCTTTACCTCACGTTGGCCACTGAAATACACATATATATACAGGCATAAATCAACAATTCACATTCAATTTTCATTAAAAGATACTGAATGGTTCAAGCTTACCACAATTTCATGGAAATAAACACAGATACGTTGATTAGCAATGAATTCTGGCACAAACTGGCACAAATTTCCATCTGCCTATGTTCCAGGCTTTTATTTAACACAATTATGAGCTGGCTTCAACGCACTGTTGCTTTATCAAGATCATTTAAACAAGTGGTCTCGAACTAACGCTCCCAAGTGTGTATATCAGCGAGACTGGCCAATGAGCCACGTTTCGACAAGTGTTTGAAAAAATGTTACCTTTTCCCGTTTCCCCTAACAACGAAGATAGTATTTATAGCCCGACCAATCGTGGTTAGGCTTTCATTTGTTGCGCTCCAATCAATTTGGAGTTTACATGGTAGGCTATTTCTGTAACGTAAATTTTTTTCAAACACGTTAAAAAAAAATCTTATGAGCAGAAATGATTTTATGCTGTCAGGCACCCCCCAATATTTTATTTTGGGTATAATTTATTAATTCCTGGACTATTTGCGTAACGTTTTACATATTATTTGTCAGCAAGCCCTAAGGAACCCAAATATCCAAATTTAAAAGAGCTACGTGGCTGCGTTCAAAATATGTATTATCTACCTCCTGTTTCGAAGATGTGCTGTCTGGGTACTGTTATGTTTTCAACCGTAAACCCATCTAATGTTATCTTTTCTAATAAGAGTCTGTTATGATTTATAAACCTAACTCTGGGAAAGGGTAGTGTATTTTATCACTGTCCGTCTGAAAAAAAGTTAGTGCTTGTAGCCTAACACGCGTGATAGTAGTAATTGTGTATCGCGCGACGCGTGTTTAATGTTCGGCTTTCTGCCTCTCCCTTCTCGCTATCCTTTTGTCCATCTGTTCGTTCGTTTTGGTAACGTAATGTAGAAAAAGACATGAATGGAGTTTAAAATTTAGGTCATTACGCAGTCTGCCTCTTAATGTTTTTCCAAGAAATACAGCACACGTTTCATTGAAGAAAGCGGGTATAATACAGTAAGCTTTTACTATCAACGTGAAAGCGTTACAATTTGCAGACGAAGCAGAAAACAAGGGGGATTTCGAGTACATTCTTTGTGACAGCACTGTCATTTTACCATTGCTCTTTTTTTTATTATATGTATTTATTAGGCTTCATATTTACCTAATAATTTATATATGTGGATTAGAATATTTCATGACACCTCCCCTCTTAAAACAGACATTATATGTCAGTCCTTTATTCTATATACACATAGAGAAATTTATTATTATTTCTGGGGTTTACGGTGATTCTCATCACACGGATGGCGGCTTAAAAAATCCGCTCCCAAATTGGTTTTTTCAGATATATACTCAATGCTAAAATTATATGGAGCCAGAAGTAAAGACCATCGGAGTAACCTAGAGTTCTCATGCTTAGCCTGTGCTAAAAACGATAAAGGTTTGTGATCTGTTTGCAACTTAAATGCCTTCCCATATAGATAAATATTGAATTTCTTTATTGCCCATATTACTGCAAGACATTCTTTTTCGCTAGTTGAGTAGTTGATTTTAGCTTTATTCAACTTTCTGCTAGCATATGCCACTGGGCTTAATTCCCCATCCAATGCATCTGATTTCTGTAGTAAAGTTGCACCTAACCCAATATTACTTGCATCCGTCCTTACTATGAATTCTTGACTTAAGTCAGGTAATTTCAAAATGGGTTTACTTGTGAGCTTTTCCTTCAATTCTTGGTAAGTCATTTCACATTGTGGTGTCCATGTAATGCGATCTGGAAGTCCGTTACGTGTCAATTCAGTTAACGGTGCACATATGGAATTAAAGTTCTTGATATACTTCTGGTAGAAACCACATAATGAGACAAAGGATCTCACGTCCTTCTTGGTTTGTGGTCTCGGGGCTTTCTGTAGTTTCTCTAAATTCTTTGGGTCAGGGGTCATGTTTCCCTGATAAACTGTGTGTCCCAAAAAATTCCAATTCTTTACATCCAACGCAACATTTGGTTGGTCGGGCTGTTAAATTTGCCTCCCTAAGTCGATCAAACAGCATGTTCAGAGAGTCATGTGTTCCTCAAATGTTTCTGTTGCTATAAGGATATCATCCATAAAATTTGTTATACAGGGATTATTCAGAGGATCCAATAATTTTCTCATCATTCTAGAGAAGACACTAGGCGCATTCTTCAATCCAAATGGCAATCTATTAAACTCATAGTGTCCTTCTGAGGTACTAAAAGCTAGGTATGGTCTAACCTCAGGCTTTACTGGAATCTGATAGTATCCTTTACTCAGATCCACTTTTGAGAAATATTTAGCTTTATTTAGTCTGGCAAACAGCTGATTTGTATCCGGCAATGGATCCACCTGTCCTTCTGTAATAGCATTCAGTCTCCTGTAATCTATACAGAGTCTATGTTCTCCAGAGGGCTTCCTTAAGAGTACAACACCGGAACTATACGAAGACTCACTGTGCGAAATAATTCCTTCCTTCAACAGATAGTCTATCTCTTCCTTCAAAGCTTTCTCCTTAGCAAACGGAATCGAATATGGATTCATACAGACAGGTGTGGGGTCTATCAGTTTCATATCATATTCCAATAGGTTTGTATGCCCTGGTCGGTCTGTTAACACCTCTGCATGATTATTTAGAACCTGTTGCACTCTCTCTTTCTGAGTTTTCGTTAAATGTGTACTGATTTTCACCTGTGCTGCTGTCTCACAGGGGTGTAATGGATATTCAAATGATGAAAAGTGGTTCCTTTTTCATCTCCATGGCGATGGACAAGGTCAACAAGTGTGTCTCTTCCTGATGTTCTCTTTCCAAATATTTCTTCAGGAGATTCACATGATAGATTTTTTCTTTCCCCTTCTTATCTATCTTATAATTTTTTCTAGACACCTTCTCTAAAACTGTATATGGACCCTGCCATCCAATTTGTAACTTATTCTGACTCCCAGGCAAAAGAAGCAGTACTTTCTCTCCCACAGCCAAATTTCTGTCTTTCGCCTTCCTGTTATAATAGGCAGCATGTTTGTTCCTGGCTTGTTTCAAATTTTCATTGGCAAGTTTCCAGCCAGTTTTTAACCGAGTGGTCAGCTCATTCACATATTGGTATGAAGATGTAATGTTTCCTCTGCCTTTTCATCAGTCCACGTTCTTAACAAAGCTACATATGGACCTTTAATTGTGTGGACCTATTTGTCCATGCACCGGTATGGTCTCTTCCACTCGAAGCTTTATAGTGATGATTTTTCCTCCCAGAATTATCATTCACAAAACGACCGCTACCAATTTTTCTTTTGGGGCTTTCTCCCCACTTAAAATTCTTGATGAGAGATTTCCTCTCTACATCTTCTTCCTCCAGTTTGTTTAAGTCCGATTGAGGGATTTTCGGCTTATCCTGGGGTAAGACATCCTTTTGCACTCTCCGCATAGTGGCCATTGTAAAACAGTTAAGTGAAGCTTGTCCGTGAAAAGGGGCTTCCCATTCCATTTGGTCCACTTTATCAAATCTATATTTCTTTCTATTATCAGGCCTAATTTTGCTCCGGGGCGTGTCCAGGTCCTGATCCATGTTCCCACTTGTGGGTGTTCCCTCATGTGCTATGCTACACCTTTCTACAAAATTCTCAATGTCCCATCTTGCTTTGGGCCAATAATAATTGTGAGCCACCTTTTGAATGATGGTACCTATTTTCTCATGGTCCCCATCTGGTTTCACATGTAGGCTCCTTATTAATTCTGTCCTGTATCTTTTTAGAAGAACCAGCTGTCCGTGACCATGGGATCTAGTTCCGGCCTTCCTATACATCAACTTGTTTTTCATGTAAAAAATCTCCCTTGCCTGGAGTTGTATGACAAGTTGACAATTTCCTGAAACAAGGCTTGAGTGTTTTATCCCCAGCCTGTGCCTTCCTCATCTCTTCTGGAGTGGTATCTAACATAATATCCTCCTCCTGTCTTGAGGTCGACCTGACCTGAAGGGTTGCCATATACACAGGTTTCCTTCTGCAACGGTCAGTTTCATGATTGTCCATCTGACAATTCTTACACCACCTTTTTCCTTGGTTGAAAGATTTTCTTTCATCATATTTCCTTTCATCGAATTGTGGGAATTTATTTTTATTTTCATACCGTGGCCTATCAAATTGGTGCTTACCTTTATTTTTGATCCCTAGGATCAAATTTATTTAAAGTTCTGTGGTGCCCTAAAGTTATCCACCTGTTTCTTTTTATTACCTGTTACCTCTGCTTGAGCTGCTTGATACCTTTCAGCAACATTTAGCAACTCACCCAGCCTCTCTGCACCTTGTTCCATGAGAAACTTTCTCAGGTCTGGAGCCATGGACTCTCTTAGTTGCTCTATAAGGACCATTTCCTTAAGATCTTGGGTTTTCCCCAGAGAAGTCCATTTCTCCAAGTATGTCTCGATTCGTGCAGAGAACTGGTGATAGGTTTCACTGACAGTAGTTTAGCATTCCTAAATTTTTTCCTATAAAATTCTGCATTCTTTTCATATCTTAACAAAAGAGCCTGCTTTAGCATGTCATAATTTTCCTGATCACCTCTGCTCATTTTTGCAAAAACTTCATAAGCTGCCCCACGAAGTCCCTGAGATAACTTTAAGCTCCACCTTTCTCTCTCTAACCCATACGTGGTAGCTAATAGTTCGTACCTATTTATATAGCTCTCAATATCATCGTCTTTCTCAACAAAATGATCTAAATGAAAGTTCATAGCTGAGGTCGAGGCTCCCTGAGTAACCGTAGCATCAGAGGCAAAGGGACTGGCACCATTTTCAGGAGCATGGCCTTGAAACTCAAACTCCCTTAGTCGTAACTCATGTTCCCTTTGTAATCTCTTCTCCTCCTTTTCTGCTTCCCTCTCTGCAGCTAATCTCTTCTCTTCTCTTTCTGCAGCTAATTTCTTCTTCTCTTCTCTTTCTGCAGCTAATTTTTTGTCTTCTCTTTCTGCAGTTCCAATTTCTTAGCCTCAGCCTCAATCTGCAACCTCTTAGTCTCAGCCTCAGCTTCAAATTGTAACTTCTTAATTTCCCTGTCAGCCTCTAACTTTCTTTCGGCTTCAAACCTTCTTTCTTCGCGTTCAATAAATTTGTCACATTCCGTAGTAACATAGGCAACCATAACTTGCCCATCTAATCCTAACTCTTTTGCAGTCTGAACCGCAGCAGATCGAAATTTGGCCAGGTCCGCCATTGTCTATCAGGTAACTTTATATAATGTCTAACCAACAATTCAATCTCTAATGGACTTAAAAGAGTCACTGATAAACTTTCGAATAACAATATGTATTCATTACTGGCATGAATGAATATGTGTCCTGATTCAACTACAAGGGAACCAGGAATCACAATCAATTTAAATTACAAGTTATGTACAGAATGTATTTAATATGAATATTGTAGTGACATATATTATTACAAATGTTCTATGTGTGTCAGTTGTGTAGTAGTAAAATGAGGTAATACTGGTTTTGTTTTGTTCAAGCTCTGTTGGTATTTGTCATCATGACTTCAATAGTTTGTCTTTAGGGACCAGTATTGGAGATGTTCACAGTTCCTGATTTTAAGACAAGTAAATTCCCCTCTTAATGTTAATTTTAAAAAGTCAGTTCAAGATGAGGGGACATAATGTTGAGCTCAGCTGGCCAAGTTAGCTTATCTGGCGTGATGGCGGCAGGAAAGGACTCCTCTGCTCGAATTCTCCTCTGGGCTCTGGAGACACCTCACTGATAGCTAAAAGGACCAAGGAGTATGCTGTCCGACACTGGATTCAGCAAAGCTCTGACTAGGTGCTGCTCAGTACCATCAAGACCACTGTCCCTGAAATCAAGAAGGATGTACCTTCTACTTCATAACTAATTTATATTTTCTTTTGACACTGATCACAATACATCACAAACATTGCGTTCAGAGCATTAGGCCAACTGTCAGCTTCATTTGAAATACTTTATTCCAGTATTACCCTTCTTAATGGTTACTACGCCTCTGCACTTCCAGCATTATTTCTTTCTAGTCAATCATCCAGGTGTCAGTGTACTGTTTGGCCATTCCATGCCGTTTTACTTCTCTCCGACACCCTCTGTTCAGGCTGGAGCATTACAGGCTTTACTTCACGTTGGCCACTGAACTACACATATATATACAGGCATAAATCAACAATTCACATTCAATTTTCATTAAAAGATATTGAATGGTTCAAGCTTACCACAATTCATACGAATAAACACAGATACGTTGATTAGCAATGAATTCTGGCACAAACTGGCACAAATTTCCATCTGCCTATGTTCCAGGCTTTTATTTAACACAATTATGAGCTGGCTTCAACGCACTGTTGCTTTATCAAGATCATTTAAACAAGTGGTCTCGAACTAACGCTCCCAAGTGTGTATATCAGCGAGACTGGCCAATGAGCCACGTTTCGACAAGTGTTTGAAAAAATGTTACCTTTTCCCGTTTCCCCTAACAACGAAGATAGTATTTATAGCCCGACCAATCGTGGTTAGGCTTTCATTTCTTGCGCTCCAATCAATTTGGAGTTTACATGGTAGGCTATTTCTGTAACGTAAATTTTTTTCAAACACGTTAAAAAAAATCTTATGAGCAGAAATGATTTTATGCTGTCAGGCACCCCCAATATTTTATTTTGGGTATAATTTATTAATTCCTGGACTATTGGCGTAACGTTTTACCTATTATTTGTCAGCAAGCCCTAAGGAACCCAATTTTCCCACTTTAAAAGAGCTACGTGGCTGCGTTCAAAATATGTATTTTCTACCTCCTGTTTCGAAGATATGCTGTCTGGGTACTGTTATGTTTTCAACCGTAAACCCATCTATTGTTATCTTTTCTAATAAGAGTGTGTTATGATTTATAAACCTAACTCTGGGAAAGGGTAGTGTATTTTATCACTGTCCGTCTGAAAAAAAGTTAGTGCTTGTAGCCTAACACGCGTGATAGTAGTAATTGTGTATCGCGCGACGCGTGTTTAATGTTCGGCTTTCTGCCTCTCCCTTCTCGCTATCCTTTTGTCCATCTGTTCGTTCGTTTTGGTAACGTAATGTAGAAAAAGACATGAATGGAATTTAAAATTTAGGTCATTACGCAGTCTGCCTCTTAATGTTTTTCCAAGAAATACAGCACACGTTTCATTGAAGAAAGCGGGTATAATACAGTAAGCTTTTACTATCAACGTGAAAGCGTTACAATTTGCAGACGAAGCAGAAAACAAGGGGGATTTCGAGTACATTCTTTGTGACAGCACTGTCATTTTACCATTGCTCTTTTCTTTATTATATGTATTTATTAGGCTTTATATTTAATTGATAATTTATATATGTGGATTAGAATATTTCATGACAGTCATGAAGCATAAATATATAAAGTTCTGTTCCTTCCTTGAATTATGATTTATCTTCAATTCAGTCCTTGTCAAATAACAAAATAGACAGAACGACATAACTGTATGCACGCGTGGCTAGTGATCCCAGCGACCGACAGTGAGATTATGCGTTCGTCAATAATTATAAATCTATCTCGACTTAGGTTTAGTCACTTACTAACCTGTAACGTTCTTCTTCCAAATCATAACATTGGACTGACCCATGTCCATCATTAATTATAATATAATCTGTGTGGCACTCCATGCCCGACACTGCATGAATACAAGGACACGTCTTATCCGTTCGACGGTCATACAAGAAAGGGGTATGGTAACCTAGTCACGGTGCGTGACATACCAACGCACACACGTCATAATCAATCGTGTGTATCGCGTACACTAAACTAACAATTATTTACATTATATTAAACGTGGTCACCTCTTAATCTTATGCTGCTAACCTCTAGCAGACCATGCCAATAAAATACCGTAACAATTCCCTGTCCACTGGGGGAAAAAAATCTATTAGATAGATTTTTTTAAAAAAAACCCATCTGAATGAATACCAAAAATGTTAACAATATCAAAAAAAAAAAATTAACAAAATGGCGGCATATGGCCTACGACGTTCTGTCTGGAACCAATGTCATGGTCATGTCGACTAACTAACAGTCATGTAATATATTAATTATTTATATTATACATAAATATAAATTGTAATAAGAACTAAAAGAGAATGGTAATATTGATCTCTAATTAAATAATTAATTAACTTAAAATATGTCGTAATGAAATGTCATATCAGACTAATCTAAAGAGTTAAAATTAAACTAATTAACTATACTAAGTATGGAATAAAAATAAAGTTGTTGAAAATCTAATGTAAGAAAAAATGAGAGGATATGTTAAAGAAAGACATAATAACTAATAAAGAATAAAGTAGAGGAAAAAAAAATGATGTATAAATTTAAATAAGTTATGTGCGTTGAACATCAAGTAAGTGTAGTATTAAGTTATTAATACCTATCTAACTACTTTAAACAATAGTATGTGATGTATTGACATAATTATTAAATATGCAATATAATCATGTAATTCTAAGAATATAATCAAAGAATTGTGTGAGTTTTCTTTTCTTTCTTTCATTTTTTCAAGTTTCATTTTTTTTTTTAAATTCAACTCACTTGTCATTTTAATGTGGACTAGTTTTAAAGACTAGATTAAAAGTAATTAACATTGGACATGAAGATCCATACGTAGGCTTGATCCTTGTGAAATACGATAAGAGTATTTAAGTGTTCTGATTTAGAATAAGTATCGATATTCTTAACGTACAAAAGTTCATATCACAAGCTTCAATTAGTTCGAAATGTCATCAAGTATTAATATCAAAGTTGTTTCAACCAGTTTTATCCGGAACGGACACTAGCCAAAGTCCCGGCGTAAAATACGAACACACTGTCTCTTGATTTAGTTCATTTCGTTTTCGCAATCGTATGTACAAGTTATTTAGTTGAATCGTAAACAAAAGTTTATCTCCATGTTAAGAATTTAGCGATAGGGTTTAGTCTTCTGTGACACGTAATTTTGGTTGACGTATTAGAAAAGTGTCAGTGTTGATTACTCGATATCCAAAGGATTTCTAGATAGTGCGTCTGCGACGATATTGTCTGTCCCAGAAATGTACTCAATCGTAAAGTTGAATGGTTGAAGGAGAATAGCGAATCTGGTGAGCTTTGGACTTTTATGATTAGCCCGTCGTAGTGATGCTACGGCCCTCTGATCAGTTTGTACTACGAAAGGGGCTCCCAGTAGAAATTTCTCAAGTTTGGTTATCGCCCACACGACGGCTAAAAGTTCGCGGTCAACAGTAGAGTATTTCACTTCTGGTGGTTTGAGTTTCCGTGAGATGTAGAGGTTTGGGTGGAGGATATCGTCATGGTATAGGAGCAAACATGCGCCAATTCCGTAGTTACTCGCATCTGTACGAAGAATGAACTTTTTAGAAGCATCAGTTAGTCTCAAAATAGGTGGATTTGAAAATATATAAATTATTTGCCGAAAAATTCTGTCACATTCGTCAGTCCATGTCACCTTCACTGGCATGTCTTTCTTTAGTAATGAGGACAAGACAGCCGTGATAGATGACAAGTTAGGTACGAATCTACTGTAATATTGGACTAGACCTAACAAGCTTCTAACCTGTTTCTTCGTTTGAGGAACGGAAATGTTTAAAATTTTTGAAACTGTACTGGGTAGTGTTCGGATATATCCTGCTCCAATAATGTGACCCAAAAAAGTTATTTCGTGAAACGCTACTTGTAATTTTGTGGGTTTAGCAGTTAAATTGTTATTTCTTAATGTATCCAAAACGTATTCGAGACCCAAAACATGTTCCTCAAAAGATGAACTAAATAAGCATATGTCATCTATGTATGTAATAATGTCTGGTCTACCTGAAAAAATGTGTCGCATCATGCGAACAAAGGTAGCTGGAGCGTTAACAAGCCCAAAAGGCATCACATTCCACTGGTATAGACCTAGCGGAGTTGAAAACGCTGTGTAGTATTTAGCTTTATCGGTTAGTGGTATCTGCCAATAACCTTTAGTTAAGTCTATCTTACTGAATATAGTTGCTGTCGATAGACGTGGCAGTAAGTCATCGAGAAGTGGATGTGGTTCGCTATCAACTATCGTTTGTGCATTTAATTTTCTATAGTCGACGCATAGTCTAATGTTATTGTCCTTCTTTCGGACAATAACTAATGGAGAAGAAAATGGGGAATTACTAGTTTCGATAATTCCTAAAGATAACATCTGTTCAATTTCCTTGGTAGTTTTAGTAAGAAAGTGTAAAGGAATAGAATAAGGATGTACCCGAATTGGAGTATCATCATTAAGAGTGATGTCATGATTAATGACTGATATGCGACCTGGAATATCGGTTAACACATCTTGATAGGATTGTAGAAGTTCAGCAAGCTGTTGATGCTGTTGCGGTGTAACCGACGAGGAGATGGTTACGTCCCGCCAAGATTCACTAGGCTGTACTACAGGTACAGGTAATGTTAACTGTACCTCAGGAAAAGATGATTCTTCTTCCTGGATAACAGACAAATTAGAATAGTGACATCTAGGTACGAAAGTGTCATCTAGTTCATGAAAAATAGCTTGTAGATGTTCTGGTCGAGTATGAAATTGCTTGAGCATATTTATGTGAAATATTTTGTGATGTCCATTAATGTCCAGGACATAATCAACATCAGAAATCTTATTGATAACCTGGTAAGGACCGTTCCACGAGATTAGTAGTTTATTATTGTTATGTGGCAATAACACATAAGCTTGATCTCCTGGAAATAATTGTCGTAATCGTCTATTACTGTTTTGGAAAGTTCTAGCTTTCTCTTTCGCAGCCTCAGATGAAGCTGTTGCCATTTTACAGGCATCAATAATGTTATTCCGGAGATTAATTACATACTCATAGGATGACTGGGTATCCTGAGTCATCTCGGAGTCAATCAATAAGTCTTTTATTAGTCCCATAGGACCTCTTGGTGGAGCGCCAAAGACTAGTTGAAATGGAGAGAAGCCAGTTTGTTCATGTGGCACCTCTCGATAAGCGAATAACACAGCTGGTAGGACTCTGTCCCAGTCCTGTGGATGGTTAACTGTAACTTTATGTAACATTTGTTTGAGTGTGCGGTTAAGTCTTTCTACAGCACCATTACTCATTGGGTGATAAATGCTGCTGAGATTTCTATCTATTTGCCAAGTCTTCATTACCTCCGTCATAGTCTCAGATATAAATTGAGAACCATGATCTGACAAAAGTTTTCTAGGAAAACCTACTCTAGAATAGATCAGGTGTAGTGCATCAGCTACATCTGTGGTGGTGGTTGTTTTCAATGGGATGGCTTCTGGCCATCGTGTGCATAAATCGATGCAAGTGAGAATAAATCTATGTCCTCTGGCTGATGGTAGAAGTGGGCCAATGATATCAATGTCTATTTTGTCGAAAGGTCTCACAGACATGTCACAAGCCTGAATAGGCGCCGTGTGAAAGGCTCCCCGTGCTTTCACTTCTTGGCATATCGTACAGGAGCGTACGTACTGTGAAATATCTCGTGATACTCCCGGCCAAAAAAAAGAAGATAATACTCGCGAACGTGTACGAGTATAACCCATGTGACCTGCACACTTAGAATCATGTGCGTGTTGAAGTATGTACCGTCTAAAAGCAAAAGGTACCATGACTTGTTGTCTTATCTGAGTTTTATCCATGAAACATCTTAATAAAATGTCATTTTTAATACTAAACCAATGACTATTATTTTTGTTCATAGCAAGATTGTCAACTTTGTTGACCAGTGAAAAAATTTTTGTTAGTGACCTGTCTTCCCTCTGTTTTGCAGCAAAGGATACTCGGTCAATAGCAAAATGAATCTCGATACTTTCATAATCGTCTGTTTCCTTGTTTGCAGTGTCCATAGTCTCTAATTGTTTCGTATGTGCTCTGGTTATTGCTGCATTTCCGATGCATAGATTATTTATTTCCCATTCAATAATCTCTTCTGGTGTGCAATCTTTACTCCCGTGTATGCATCCCACCATAAGGTCGGCAATTGGGTTTCTTAACATGCATGCTTTAACATTGCCTGTGAAAAAAGGTGTATCAATATAGATAATAGCTGTTGGATAATATTCTATGGTTCCACCAAAGGTCATACACCTGACATGTTCTCCAGTTGCACAATTCGGATGAACAAGTGTCTGACGGATTCCGATCGTGGTCGATCCCGAATCTCTTAAGACTGAGACGATGGATCCATTAACTTTTCCTCTGTTGAAGATCAGCGAGCCTGTTCCGTCATTGACTGCTAGACTGACTTCTGGTAGAATGTGTCCGCAGTTCAGAACTGTCTCTTTTTAAATATAAGATTACATGTTGGGCAACTATTTGCCACGTTATAATTCATTGCAAAACAAGTAGATGAAGACTGTATTTTGTTATCAGTAGGTGAACTCTGAACACCAGGGGTTGTAGCAGTAGTAACGGCTGCCCCTGTATTATGGTTATAATTTGTCGATCTACGAGAATGAGAACGATGACGAGAATAATTAGATGAATTATCCCGTTGTCCTCTATTGTAACTGTTATCTCGATGTCTCGAGTTATAATTATCGCTATTGTTCCACTTGTTACCATTATTATAATTATATGACCGATTATAACTTGAGTTACGTGGATTACTGTTGTATCTGGACTGAGGTGAATAATTTCTGGTTTGTTGTCTTCCTCTATTAAAGTTATTGTTAAAGTTATTCTGTCCCTTATGAAAATTAATGTCATAGTTTCCTTTGAACCTACCTCTGTCCACACTGTGTGTTCTAGTTTTGTTATGATTATGATATGCCATATTGGAGGCTACAGGAAGTGGTTCTCTTATCAACGAGCCAGAAATATTAGCATTCGGATGAGCTGTGCAGTAATTTAAAGAAATTTTTTCTAACTCATCAATAGATTCTGGTTTTCTTTCTTGCAGATAAGCAAAGAATGGTGGGCTGACAGAAGATAATACTTTATCCCTCAATAACAAATCAACTAACTTGTCGTAAGATTTGTTGACACCTGCCAGTTCAACACATCTGTTAAAAGTATTGCGTATGTTAGCAATAAAACCTGTGAAATCTTTATTGTTATATGGCAACAAACTTTTAAAACGTAATCTACATGCCTCTTCGTTCAAGTGGAAACGGCGTAATAACAACGTCTTAATGGCCTCATAATCTGTGGCTAATGCAGGATCAATGTTTTGTGCTGCACTTGCAGGTTCGCCATCCAGAAATTCCTTAAGTTTAAGTGCCCATGCAGTTTTGTCAAGGTTATTGACCTTACATATATCCTCAAAGCGCGCTAGCCACGATGATAGGTCATCCACGTGTAACTTGAATGGTGGTAGTTTAAAGTAATAATTGCCCTTAAGTCGGGTGGATGAAGATTCAGATTGAGCATTATCATTTTGGCTTGATGCAGCACTCTGCGAATTAAGTTTTGCTGTTTCCAATTTAAGCCGTTGCAGTTCCATTTCTTGCTGCAGTATGATTTCTTGTCGTTTCAATTTATTCTCTTCTTCAATCCGTAGGATTTCATCTCTTGCCACCTTTCATTCTTCTTCTTGTCTTAATTCTGCTTTCTTTTCAGCCTCCTTTCTTTCAAGTTCTTCCATTTCTGCTTTAGCAATAGCTTTCCTTTCCTCCTCTTCTGCCTTATATTTTGACAGTTGTTGTTCAGCAAATTCAAGGAGTGCCTCTCCCTTTTTATTACACTCTTTTCCAATTTTAATGAAATGGTCCAAGGTATGCATTCTTGGACTTTAATTATTTAAGTATTCAATTACTTATGTCTTGTAATCGACAATATAATCTATGTCGATAATAATATTACTGTATTGTTATGTATAAGTTCCACAAACTATAATATTTTGTAGAAATATTATATATATACTCACTGAATATCTATCATAAATAGTTATGATAGTTAATTATATAAGCTGCTGAAATTATATCAAGCGCTTATTATTAATATTTAATAATTATGTGTATTATCCCCAAATAATTAGTCTTAATTGTCACTAAGTTCACAATATAGTACTGAGAAAGTGTACTAATTTATATTAGATATGTATTAATATGTTATAAAGTTTTAATAATTAATCATTATAATTTATGCCTTAATCATGAGGCATAAAGTGCATTGCCCATTTCTAGGACCACTACTGCAAATTGGTGCAAAGTCCCCAATTCCTCATTAAAACTCATAAAAATTTACTTATATTCATATACACTCTTATTAAGCAAGAAATTATAGTATTAATATTAAATTATGAGCAGATGAAATTAAAACAAATAATACAATGGGTTAACCAAGGATAAACAAACAATATTACCACGAGACAAGACATTTCTACAATAAAAATTGATATTATAAAACCAAATCTACTAACCGGAAATATAGAGCAGGGTGAAGGTTAACTGAATATAGAGTTAAATCTGTGTACACAAAAATTAATGACGCAAACATGGACTCATTGACGGTTATACAAAAAAAAAAAAAAAAATGAACTGAATAATAGCAAGATCAGAAAAGAAACATGATAGATTACCAACATTGTTACAGAACAAAATAAAATTTAAACTGAATACAATAAAATACAACGATTATTTCACAGAACTAGACATCTAACATATAATGTGAATTAAATGCAATCCCGAACGAAACAAGCCCCGGTAATGTCGTCGACGCGTTCTCCGCGAAATGCAATTTAATTCACCGCCCTAAAGAACATTCAGAATGAATATCGGCAATCCTTAGAGCCATATTTATTCATTCCGAATCACCGCTCCAACCTCCCACGAATTAGGCACAGCACAAACAATGAAAACAGATATAAAGCACATATATAACATATAGAATGGACATGCCTGCAAATGTGAACTAGACTCAGTAATGTTTCTTCTCAATGACAACAGTCACGAAATGAGACTTATCTTTTAACCCGTCGTCCGATGCGATCTTCACCAACGGACTAGACTAGTGTATAGGACTGTTTGCTCCTTGTTGGCAAATAACGTCTTTTCCATCATTGGTCTATCGAGAAGTTGTATTCTTCAATGAAACAGTAGGTGAGCTGGCTTCGTCCTTCGATCGTTGGCTTGTACACAGAATATTGTGACGTCACTGATTTGCATAGTTACACAAGCCACGTCATGTTCGGAATCATGTGACTTGAATAGTTTCTTGTAATGATAAACAGTCTATCAATTTGTAAATAAGAAAAAATTTTTCTTCGTTCTTATTTCGCTCCCCACATTGCCCACCATTTGTGGCGGTTTATTTCTAGTTGTGGCGGTACGTCTCTTCTTGTTGTGGCGTAAGGGCCCAACGGTTTTCTCGTTGCAAGGCTGGGTGTTATGTTATTGCGGGGAGAGTTAGTCAATCATGATCATTATAGAGCATCGTGCTGATAGATGGTTAATTTCGCAAGTGGTGGTGTAAAGCTTTGTATCCATTATACTGACGGTTGAACTTCTGATATTCAATAATGGGATAAGTCCTTTTATGAGTCCACATGTATTTATTACATAGAAGATTATAGACAATATTTCAAACAATGGTTGTCATGAAGCATAAATATATAAAGTTCTGTTCCTTCCTTGAATTATGATTTTCTTCAATTCAGTCCTTGTCAAATAACAAAATAGACAGAACGACATAACTGTATGCACGCGTGGCTAGTGATCCCAGCGACCGACAGTGAGATTATGCGTTCGTCAATAATTATAAATCTATCTCGACTTAGGTTTAGTCACTTACTAACCTGTAACGTTCTTCTTCCAAATCATAACATTGGACTGACCCATGTCCATCATTAATTATAATATAATCTGTGTGGCACTCCATGCCCGACACTGCATGAATACAAGGACACGTCTTATCCGTTCGACGGTCATACAAGAAAGGGGTATGGTAACCTAGTCACGGTGCGTGACATACCAACGCACACACGTCATAATCAATCGTGTGTATCGCGTACACTAAACTAACAATTATTTACATTATATTAAACGTGGTCACCTCTTAATCTTATGCTGCTAACCTCTAGCAGACCATGCCAATAAAATACCGTAACACTATTCCAGTGCCTTTCTTCCTCTGAGCAACCAGTCTGCGAGCCAATATTAACGTAAGTTGTGCATTTTACCTTCTATATTTATCAGAAGGAAAATGGGGCAAGATGGCGGTTTTTTAGATAACAAGAAGAGGGTAATAAGAAGAGGATATATTTAGATAATAGTTAGACAGCAAGAAGACGATATATGGCGCAAGATGGCGGGATGACTTTTTATAGAAGGAAAATGGGGCAAGATGGCGGACTTGAGATAACAAGAAGAGGTTATATTTCGCAAGATGGCGGTATGGCTTTTTATAGAAGGAAAATGGGGCAAGATGGCGGACTTGATCTAACAAGAAGAGGATAATAGGAAGCCGATATATGGCGCAAAATGGCGGGATGGCTTTTTATAGAAGGAAAATGGGGCAAGATGGTGGTTTTTTAGATAACAAGAAGAGGATAATAGGAAGACGATATATTTAGATAATAGTTAGACGATAACAAGAAGACTTGAGACAATAGTTATACGATATATTTAGACAAACAAGAAGACGGTAATAGGATATATTTAGATCAGTGGTGGCCAAGCTTAGGTTGGCCAAGGGCCAGATTATGGTAAAGGGTAACACCAGAGGGCCAGACCTATAAAATCCCCAAAAATAACGTTCTGAGATTTAGTTTTACGTATATAATGAACCACGTACAGAAAGCAATTGCAAACTACTGTATCGCACATCTGCCAAGACATGTATACCAGTCTTTGGACTGAAATTACTGTAAACAAAAAATTTAATGAATCTGTTGTTTTAATTTGTTTTGTAATTTGTAATATGACATGTAATTATTTATTTAAAACATACATTTGTGTGTTATTTCATTTTTAAGAGTGTGGCTTATCAAAACATTTCACCAGTGATTGAAGTTTACTTCCATTTGTGACGTAGCGATTCTGAGAACATGGGATAAATACAGAGTCAGTTAATCTGTTTCTGGTCTTGGATGTGATAAGCTTCATGGCAGAAAATGTTGTCTCGCAAAGATATGTGCTATCAAATATAGAGCACACTTTTAGGGCCCATTTTCTCAGAAGTGGGTAACGTTCCTTTGGTAGTAATTTCCACAAATCAGCTCCAGTTGCTTCTGTTGTGTTGATGAATGGGTCACATTGGAGTTCACATAACTGTAATTGTAGTTCTGCTGGCTGAGACTCCACTGTGCACTTGAATGGGTTGTTAAAAAGTTCCTTTTGTGGACGAAACATCTCAAAATCATTGAAATCGACGATCAAACTCAGAAGCTGTTCAATGTCATCTGTGTACCTCCTGAAGTTAACACTCTCTCTTTCTCAGACAGCTGTTTACAACAAGGACAATGAAACAGGTCATTCTTTTGCAAAGACAGACTAAATAGGCTCAGTTTCTTTTTGAAGCCATCAACATAGCCCATCATTTGAAAAATTGTTTGCCTTTTTCCTTGTAACTGCAAATTCAGTACATTCAAATGTTGTGTTATATCTGTGAGAAATGCCAAGTGCTGAATGAAATGAATATCTTTGAGTTTATTTTGAAGATCAATTGAACATGGTAAGTTGTCTCGCAGGAAGTCAAATATTTCATCCTTCAGTTCACAAAATCTTATTAAACATTTTCCTCGACTAAGCCATCTCACCTCAGCATGAAGCAGGAGATCACCGTAAACAGAATCCACTTCTTCTAAAAATGCAAGGAACTTCCTGTGAGTTAGAGAGCTGTGTCCTCCTCTGATCAAATTCGTTATTTTCACTACAGTAGCCATAGTGTCATTTAGGTTTATGGGTTTTACACAAAGGGCCTCTTGGTGTACTATGCAATGTAATGTAGGCACGTCAATTTTATTTTGCTTCAAAAGTCCAACAAAACCAGTATTTTTCCCAACCATAGCCTTGCAACCATCGGTACACACAACAGACAATTTTTCAAACCACCATATTCTTCCATGGCATTTTGAACTGCAGAACATATGTCATCCCCTTTACTTGTACCATGCAAAGAGCAAACTTTCAGTAATTCTTCAGAAACAGTAAAGTCTTCCTGGATCACTTTAACAAAAATAAGAAGCTGGCTAGTGTCTGTGATGTCTGTACTTTCATCAATCGCCAGTGAAAAGTATGGACAATTTTCAATTAAAGATTTCAAGTTCTGGGACAAATGCAAACTAATATCTTCTGTTCTCCTAGCTACGGTTTGTTTTGAAAGAGGTACATTTTACATTCTTTTACTACTTTTTCTTCATTGAACGCTTCTGCCATTTGAACTGCAAACTTTTTCACAAACTCTCCATCAGTAAACGGCTTTTTTTGCTTTTGCAAGCTCATAACTAATCACATAGGACGCCATGAGCGATGATTTCTGAATCTTATTTACATGACTAAATATACTCTTTTGCTGATTCAGTTTTTTCTTCAGTTGTTCACTCACAAGCTTACTCGACTCGCTGCTATGCTCGTCGTTGTTTTTCTGATGATTAGTGATGTAGTGACGTTTCAAGTTATATTCCTTCACTACGGCTAACACTTGGGCGCAAACTAAGCACTGAGGTTTATTATCCTTATTGAGAATGAACAAATAATCGAACTCCCATTCTGGTTTAAATGCGCGATTTTCACTGTCCACTTTTCTATACTTAGAAAACATTTTTACAAATGCAAACTCTTATACATGAAAACGTGCACAACAGCTACAAGCCCAGAAGTGTCACTGGCTGATTTATATTTAACACACTTCACAAGACCAACTGTGCACCTCAACTGCTTCCTATAGAAATGTACCTACCATCTACCCCCACTCCCACGATCACTTTCCCATACCGATGCTAAAGACAAAGCAACATCATTGGATCTCAGAGACTTCCGACCGCAGAAAAGATCTGTCATTGCTTTCAGTTTCTCATTATCAAAGTAGGTACTGACACTGTATTCGCCTGTCCACGTGCACGATCAGAGATTTGACGTTATCATTTCCGTTTTGTCGGCACTAACTAGTAGAGCTCAATTGGTATGATAGAGAGAGAGAGATAGATAGATAGAGAGAGAGAGAGAGAGAGAGAGAGAGAGAGAGAGAGAGAGTTGGTGGTGTTGTGGGAGGTGGGGAGATGTTAATCGTACATTTTGGGTCTTTTTGGTTTTGTTTCTGGTGCCTGTGCGTGCTATTTTGTAATATTTTTTTAGCACAGTGGTCGGAGTATACAGTAATTGTCAATCAACAATAAGAGGCCGGCCAAAACAGGTTGGCGGGCCGGTCAAAACTGGTTGGCGGGCCGGATCTGGCCCGCGGGCCGTAGTTTGGCCACCTCTGATTTAGATAATAAGAAGACGATAGTTATACGATATATATTTTACAACAGTTATGTTACAACAGTTATTTTACAACATTTATACGAACAGTTTATACGATATATATTTTACAACAGTTATACGAACAGTTAGACGAACAGTTATACGAACAACAGACGATAAAGGTAATAAAAAGCGTTTTAGTTAATATATTTTTATTTTGTCAAATACTAAAGGACAACTCTCAGCCGCTTGGTAGGTTTCTTCTTCTTCGGTGGTAGATTAGGGACATCGGTCAGGTCTGTGGTGGTGGTCGTAGGAAACCAACTCGGTTCTGGTGATACTGGGAAATTAGAGTTCATGTATTCGTCAAACAGGTTAGTGGAGGTGGTTGGCGACTTCTGCGATGGTAGATTGGTGACATCGGCCAGGTCTGTGATAGGAAACAAACTCGGTTCTGTTGGCTGGTAACAGCTGGAGTTGATGTACTGGTCAAACGTGTTAGTGGTACCCGTAGTTGGATAGGTATCCGTGCTTGGTGGCTGTAATCGGTCAAATTCGGCGAGGATTTCACTCTATAATGTCAACAAATGGTCAAACTCGGATCGAGTTAACGTAATGCCGTGTTTGGTAGGAAATTTGAGGTAGGATTCACCAAAATATTTTCGCACGTGAAGTAAAGGTTGACCTCGGTAAACACTTACAGACGCGGTCTTCAGACCACTAGCCAAAGATTTAAGCATTTCATCACTTCTTTTGATGTAGACCCAGTTGTTGGGAGCAGTCATTTTCAACGAGCTGTATCTGTCGTTATCACTGCGTTAATAAAGTACGAGTGTCTCCAAGTGCTTAAATGGGGGAATACCAGTTCAATCTGGTTTTTTGAGGCGTGCCCTAGCTAGGATTTGATTCGTCGAACATCGATAGTGTGACCAGACTCGTGTGTTAGCCAGGTCGTGATTCGTCGACGTGGTTGCGTGGGAATAATGACACATGGCCGTATTGGCGTGGGGAGAAACCCGATAGCAAAAAATACACACACCTGTCTATTGTCTATGAAGGAAAAAGCCATCTGGTGGTTCCTCTGACTAATCGAAAAATTAATCGATCGTTGGCGTGTTGTCTAGCCGAAAAGGGGAGTAGGACCCGCTGCATAGTACCACCTCGTGTTTTGATCAAGATGAAATAAATGGCGTAGAGCTAACAAACGTTGGTGACTACATCTTGTAAATGTCTGGCGTTGTAGTTAACAGGTCGAGTAGAGTTTCTGGCTATAAAATTAATAAGGTCCGGGTGTGTAGGTGGTAGGCCGAAAGAATCAAAATATTCAAAAGTGCCAAGTCCGTTACAATATAGAGCGACCCAGTGGTGACCCGGGCGATAGCTAGGATCAGTGTTGATGACGAAAGCAGCCGTCTTGGTCGGCTCGATGCGTAGAGGTAATTGGTCACGAGCTAAAACTTTAACGAGCCCAGTTCGTTTAACAAATATGTCTGACAGGAGGATGGTGCGTATCTCGTCTGTGTTCATCGTCTATGTGGTGTAGTCTGTCAAAACTTGGCGCGATTTCGAGATCTCCAAGATCGAGTCTTGCGTGGTGTGACCTCGGTGAATGTAGGTTTCTTCTTCTTCTTCTTCGGTGGTGGATTGGGGACATCGGTCAGGTGGTTGTCTGTGGTTGTCGTAGGAAACCCACTCGGTTCGGAACTAGAGTTCGTGTATTCGTCAAACGTGTTAGTGGAGGTGGTAGGTTTCTTCTTCGGTATTCGATTTGGGACATCGGCCAGGGTAGGATAGGAATCAGTGCGTGGTGCCTGTAGTCGGGCAATTTCGGCGAGGATTTCGCTCCGTAAAGTTAAGGGGAGGAGCGCCAGGCATTTCTCGGTTGAAATAAAAAAAATTAAGAATTTGGGATTAGTCCATTTTCTGATACTTTAGCATCTCCCGAATCTAAATATAACAGAATTAAATGTCCAAATGCATTCTAACAATATGTATTTTGACTTTGAAAAGGGTATGGTACAGACAGATTTTCTCAAACTCGACAAAATATGTCCAATTTAGACCTGGTTTCTTTCATAGCAACCAAGCTTACACCCCTACATATTATGCATCGTTGGATTCGTCCAAATCTACACTTTACTGTAAGCAGGTCACTTATTTCGGGATTCCAAATGCCAGATAGGAAATTCATCATTTCAAAGTCAACATTTAGGGTTTCCCCTCGATTCTAAATTTTTAATTGGCTGTGCGCGTTCACGTGACCGGCAACGACAAAATGGCTGCGTGTTTACGGAATCTGTTTTAATTTGTTATTGATGTGACAATGCCTAAAAAAACGAGATGCTCTCGTTACCTCCAACTGGAATAGGCCAGAGTTAGAGATGGAAGCAAGACTTATCCTACACTGCAGGTAAAACGTACTTATTGTGACGATATAATGGTAAAAACTGGGACATTAGTACGCAGGCAACGAAGGTTGAAATAAAGCACAGCGGACCGTTTGTTCGATGCGGCCTTTGACAAGAATTTAGAGACGCAGTAAACAGGAATAAGGGTTAGGCTTAGTGGTTGAAATGAAGCAGACAGGACCGTCTGTACGATAGTTCCTTAAATTAGAATTCAGAAATGCAGTAAAAAGGGCTAATGGTTACGTTAATGTATCCTAAACCTAACCTTAACGACGTTGGCGACTTACTGGGATGACATCTAAGAAGACGGCCCACAGTGACTCATTTCAACCAGGTTTAAGAATCTTAACCTAACCCTAAACCTTACGACGTTGGCTACTTACTGGAAAGACATCAAAGAAGGCGGCCCACTGTGCTTCATTTCAACCACCAGGGAGTTACATGAACTAGCTATTACGAGTAGTAGACAGTCAATTAAAAATCATCACGTTTTCCTGAGTTTACAGAATAACGGGTGACTTCTCATAACTCAGTACATTATCATGATTCTTGTAAGCATAGTGCATATTTGTTTCCTCAATTTAATGTTTGTTTCTTGTGTATTTTTATTGACATGTCACAGATGCTTATGTGTTATTTAAAAAATGCCTGCCAGACATGTGCAACAGCTGGTTATTGGTACCAGAAGAAAGATTGGAAACTTCATCAAGTGGAAAGTGAAGCAAGGCTGTCATATACATTTTGAAGGTACTTACTTTTGAAACTTACTTTATGTTTCCCCTTGCCTAAGCATAGACATTCATGTAATTTATTTTGATCTCCATAAATATCAAGTTTAGAAAAATATTTCATTACTTACATGTATGGTTTTGCTTCCATTGTACTTTAAGGCACAGTTTATTAATGCTTGTTTACATCTTTATTTGAAATTTTACTAATGTAAACATTTGCCTCTTTCTAGGAAGTTCAAGTGTCATGGAAGCTGAGGCAGGTAGTGATTTGTGAAGCTGTTCTCTGAGCGACAGAAATTTTGCTACACCGTGTAAAGTGATTGTGATAGCAAAGCATTCAATCAGATCATAGCAATTAAACCATATGGCCCTAATATTGCTGAATTTAATCAAGGACCTGAGGCTGCTATATTTTTCAAGAAAGTCCTGGGGCTGAACAGCGGAAAAGAGGCTTGTCGACTGGCAGGAGCAAGAAAGCGTTAAACGTCTGGTGCTCAGCTCTAAAATGGCAGAAAACTGCACTAAGAAAATGAAGGACATTTAGCACAAATCTCAACAGAAAACCAGACAAGAAACTGCAGAGGAAGCTGGATATGCTGCCGGTATGTTTTGCATGACTAGTAAGTTATTTTATTTTGCTGCAGTATTACATACTTATTTAATTATATTCTAATTATAACAAAAAATGTGATTTTAAAGAAATCATTATTTTCATAGTAATTTTCTTATAACTTCCACACTTACGTATTAATTGACATAAGAATTGGCACATATATTGCCCATAATCTTTTGAAACTGTTTATGTGATGGATTTAAAGTATCTGATCAAACTTTTGGTTAATTGACAAAAGTAATGTATTTAAACTTTTTAGACGCTATTTCAAAGTCCTACAACTTGTTTTTTTGATTAAAAGATACCAAAAGTCCATCACTAATTGAAATAGAACAAAGAATCCAATATTGCTCAGCTCTAAAACGGCAGAAAACTGCGCTAAGACAAGGAAGGAAATTAGGCACAAATTTCAACAGAAAGCCAGATAGGAAGCTGCAGAGGAAGCTGGCTATGCTACCAGTATGTTCTAAATGACAAGTAAGCAATTTTTCAGGGGCAATATTACAGACTTATTTAACTGTAGTCTATTTATGGAGAAAAATGTGATTTTCTCAAAATCTAATTTTCTCATCCTTATTTCCTTAAAACTTCCACACTTATGTGTTAATTGACATAAAAATTGGCACATATGTTGCCCATAATCTTTTAAAACTTCAATATTGCTGGATTTTGAGTATCTGATCAAACTTTTGATTTATTGCAAAAAGTAATGTAAAATTTATCAAAATTTGTTACTTTTTTTAGACACTATATTCAAAGTCCTACAACTATTTTTGTATTAAAGTTATAAAAAATCCACCAATCGAAAAGTTTTAAAATATAATGATAAACATTGTGTTCATATTTGGTATTCATAGCTTAATAAATAAAAAAGCCTTAGCAAATTGAAATAGAACAATAGAATCCAATATGGCCGCCGTTTCTATGGCAACCAGTAGTGCAGTGCCATAAAGCTCTTCATTGTTCGTATCTAGTATTGATATAGGTTAAGTCTGTGCATTTTCATTGAAATCCAGCAATTAATAACGAAAATAGCATTTCAGGGTAGCTCCTCCCCTTAACAAATCTTTAAGCGTGTCATCACAACTTGTGATGTAGGCCCAGTTGTTGGAAGCAGTCATCTTCAACTAGGTGTATCTGTCGTTATCCCTGCGTTAATAAAGTATGAGTGTCTCCAAGTGTTTATATGTAGGAATACCAGTTCAATCTGGTTTTTTGAGGCGTGCCCTAGCTAGGATTTGATTCGTCCAACATCAAGCGTGTGAACAGACTCGTGTGTTAGGCAGGTTGTGATTCGTTGAAAAGAATAGTTGACGTGGTTGTGTGCGAACAATGACACATGGCCGTATTAGGGTGAGGAAAAAACGACAACGAATATTCATAAAATGGTGAGTAAAACCTTATAAAAATGAGATAGAGAAAGGGTTAGGGTTCTTGTGCCCATGTCTTTTGCTAGTGTTTTTACTCCTGTTGATGGTTTTCTCGAGTCGCGTGGCGCTGTATATAGCGTATTAACACTCTCCGTGCGAACTCTACTGTTAGCTCGACAAGGTGGTCGTGTGGGACCACCCGTAGGAGGACGTCCTCTAGGTGCATATTAACAAGATCCTCATTCGATGATGTCAGGCAGGAATGGGCTAGTTGGTTCGGTTGTTCATCCCGACAACCTTCGCAATACCGAGACCGGTTCGCCTGGAGGTAGCTTAATATGGAGGTTAGAATATTTCGACGACGTGAAGGCATCTGTAAAAGTGAAAAAATAAAAAACGAGAAAGTTACTATATAGCTACAGATAAGCAGGACATATCATAGTTCTCAACTACTCAAAGATATGACAGGGAATTTCCGTTGTTGGGTGAATGTAATTACATATCGATGTACACGGGGGTAATTTTATCTTAAATATTTTATATCACGATTAATAACGATACTCATTTAGTGATATTTAAATTAACTGTGTTCCTGTCATGCTCTGTCCGGTTTGCTGTTCCTTAGTGTATGTGTGTGTGTGTGTGTGCGAGTCTGCGCACGCGTGTGTGTGTGTGTGTGTGTGTGCATGTGGCTGTTGTTTTGCTCCAAGCTTGTTCCATCCCGGGCGGTCATCTTGTTAGCATTATGTTGGACTTATTTGGTTGTGTTGTTGTAGTCCTCTATATTTATTTTATACCTAGCATCGAAATGACTTACAATTAGTATTTATGGTCTATCTATGTCTAAAGCTAAATTAACACATAACAAGTTATTAAGTTAGCTTTCTTGGTTTGATAGACTCGTTCACTATTGATTATCTGTAATGTTTTAAATAGTCTTGTTAAGTTATTATTTCTATAATATTGTGTATTCGTAAGCAATAACAGGAGATTTTTGTGTGTTTCATTAGGTATAGGTACACTATGCAAAAGTGGTCTCAGCAGAACATTGTAGTCTTGTTACAAACAGCAAGCTGATTTATAAGTAACTTTATCATTTTTATTGGAAGGAGTTGTGTTATTATCGTTTACATGAATATAACAATTGATTGTCTCAAACCCTTCAGGAAACTATGTTACTACTTGACTTGAGAAGAAGGACTTTTTATAAATACTCTTTAGTGAATCCTCCTTTGCCTAAGCGCTATAGAATAAACAGGAAAATATAAAATAAAAAACTAATTTGGTTTTGTGTTGTGTTGTGTGTAGTTAGTGATGAGAATATAAGACGCTGAGAGGTGAAGTGGGGTCGTAGGCAACTATTCCCTAGAAAGAAACCAGATCGATGGCCCCACAAAACAGCGCGTGTAAATTTCTGTTCACGTCACTAGTGCAAAACACAATCGAACAATACTAGAAACATGTGCTCGAATCCGCTACTTAACCTTTTCGCTTTTTGTATTTTTATTTTTTATTTTTATTTTTTTTTTAATTTTTATTTTTTTAATTTTACAAGTGCGGCATGTGGTGATAGGTTTTATATTGTCTCCCAATCGTGCCAAACAGGAGGCGACCATGGAAATATAGTACATTAAATAAATAAAAATATGCATGTGAAGTGGTAGAAATACACCTGCGATGTTATAGAAATATACCCGCGATGTGATAGAAATATGTATGTGAAATGATCGAAAATATGCCCTCGAGGTGAAAGAAATATGTATGTGAGACGACAGAAATATGCCCTCGAGTTGAAAGAAATATGCCTTCGATATGATAGAAATATGCCCATGATATGATAGAAAATTTGAGGTAGGATTCACCAACGTATGTTCGCACGTGTATCAAAGGATGGTCTCGATAAAATTTACTCTCTCGACCTTCAGTCCAGTCTCCATCGGTACAAGTATTACATCACTTCTTGGCATGTACACCTAGTTAGTGAAAACAATGGAACTCATCTTCAGGAACCTGTGAAAAATAATTGAGGGTCCCCCAACTATATTTTGGCTCAAGGTGTTATGCAAATCTGCCTCCCGCTTCGAACATAAAGAAAACAAGACGTTGGACGGGAGTGTTTTGAAGAGGTACTTTAACGTGACACCGAGCACGGAGATCGCATCTTTAAACATATCAATGCCTAGGTCCGCGTAAAAACAAACTTGTCGGTCTAACTTTGCTAGGAAGAGACCACGTCTTTATTATTGTACCACGTCAGAACGTCACGCAACGGGGTCATGTGGTTCTCGGCCCACACCTTCTGTCACTCGGCGTACTCGTCGACGGAAATGTTAGTGTTTTTAAGGGCGGAAAAAAATGCCGAGTGGGGTGGTAGCGCCGTTTCGTCTAACTTTGCTAAATCGGTAATATATTCATAACAGAAAAAGCCTTTGGTTTCTTTAACGTTGTACGCGGCCAGATATTTGCTATAGCTAAATCCGGGGGGCTAGGTAGTTGACTATATCAATTTAAAGTGCTTACACCATGAAATGTTATTATTTCTCTTGACTAACGAAGTCTTCCCCCATGAATATGAATGAGGTACGGTTTGATTACGTTAACGTCGTACTTGCCCGAATTGAAACCTAATACGGGTAGCTGCCCTAAATAACCCTCTAATCTAGCAAGGAGCCCGTCTGAATTACCGACCGTCTCTAAAGCCTCGAGTTGCATGCAAACACCGTCAAAATACGCACGCAAAATCTCGTAAGAGGCCGCGGCAATTTTGATCAGATGGTCAGCCATCCTATTGACTAAGTCTTGTGGATCACCCGTTGTGATAAAACACACGGGGGCTTCATAACCGGGGACGTTAGAAGCCACCGAGCAAGACAGGGGGATGTGTTTGGCCGTGTAGGTAGTGGCATTACCACTTGACTCTAGACTGTTATCAAAATAACACTCAAAGTCAAATGCGGATCAAAACGGAAAGACGAATTTTGTGTCGACATCTATGCCCTGCTCATCGATTAGCTCCCAAATGGTCTCTGGGGGATTATACACACCACCTTTAAATGTTTCTCTTCTTTTAGAGCCGGCACAAGTCTTTTCATGGCGCTCCATAAGCCAATACTCCTCCCACAACTTACCGCATTTGGGACACGAAAAAGAGTTACTGGCCCTATCGATATCTCCAATGTACATAAAATGATTCTTAAACATTAAAAGACGCAACGCATCTTGAAAAGTGTCACTACCTCTAAGTTTGGGGGTCAGGGTCTGCGCGTTGTCAAACTCGAAAATGTCAATATTTACGTTGAAACATTTTTCTAATTGGGGCATATCGATTAAACTACTTACTTACTTACTTACTTAGTCGTTCCCCTTCTACCGTGAGGTGTAGAGGTTTGGAAGAGAGAGCGCCAGACTATCCTATCGGCTGTTCGATTAAACTAACACCGGGAAAATCGATGAGGGACGTAAGTCCCTTGTGTGTTTGCCACTGTTCGACTAGCCGACGCGTGGTTTTCTAACATCGTTAACGGCACCACACTTAAAAACGGCTAAACACCTAAAAAAGCAAAAGTTATCACTGTATGGTTTTGAATGTGAATCGTGTTGTAATGTATGGATGTAGTTATTGTCCGTGATAAAGGAGGGAATGTTTTGTAAGCAGCAGCCAATGGGAAAGTCTTGAATGTGGTATAGATAGAAAGAAGTCGCTGGAATTGCTTCGACAAAATATTTTGTGTTTGGTCTGTTTAATTGTGCTTGTGTGACAATATCGCTGTCGTGTAATTGTGAGAGAAAAGATTTGAAATCTGTAATGTTGTTGACTAGGTGGGGTTGATCTAACACGACCGCGTTGTTATGCGAAGAGTGATAGAATCTTAATTCGTTTGTTTCTCTGTGGCGTAAGATGATGTAGAAACTGTAGTTTATTTTGAAGCGTTTTGTTTGTTGTGTGAATACAGGGAGCAAGAGACTGGCCCATTCGATATTTTCATTATTGTGGAAAAAAGTAAAAGTTGACAAATATTTATGTTTATTGGAGTGTGTTTTTATGGCGTCCCAGTTATCAATATAGATTTGTCTTATGTCAGCCTGTAAGTCTTGTAAACTATTTTCTTCAGTGGGCAGACGGGTTTTTTTATATGGGTTTGGGTACTGGGTATTGTTCTTTTCTTGGTCTGGCTTGTTTTTGGTGGGGGAATTGTTGTTGAAGAGCTTGGGATGGGATTTGAAGTGGGTCCTGAAGAAAGTGTGGAAGTTGTTGCTGTTCTCATTGAGTCTGTGGTGCCTGCTGCAGCAGATGATGATAATGTTTTTGTGTCTGATGATGATGCTTGGTGCGTTGAGGATGATGCTGGGGTCCCTGATGCAGCATATGATGATAATGTTTTTGTGTCTGATGATGATGCTTGGTTCGTCGATGATGCTGGGGTCCCTGCTGCACCAGATGATAATGGGTCTAACGTGGCAACGGTTGTTAGTGTCTGTTGGTGCGCTGTTGTGGAGCATGATGTTAGTGTCTGTTGGTGCGCTACTGGTATTCTCGAGGTTGATGATGCTGAGTCTGTTGTGGCACCGGCTGCTAGTGCCTGTTAGTGCGCTGTTGTGGGGCATGTTTCGGCGCCTGTTGGGTTCTGTTTTAAAGTCGAAAGCTGGGTAGTGGTGGGGTGTTGTTGATTTAAATGGACCCGTTAATTATCACTACGGGTAAAGTCTTTACCACAAATGTCACAAGAAAAACGAGGTAGTGAGTGCACTGTTTTGATGTGCCGTGTTAAGATATCATGGCGGGTGAATGTCTTACCACAGCGGGCACACATTAGACTGTGCCCAGGTGCAGTGGTGGTCCCCACTGAGGTGTCTATATCATTACCGGACCACGGTGCAGTGGTGGTCCCCACTGGGGTGTCTATAAGTGGTGCACCGGGTCCATGAAAGATGTTGATATGTTGTTGCAGTGCCTCAGGGTCTGCAAAGTTTTGAGGACAGACACGACAGGGGTGATTCTTGTCTGTATGGATCGAGGAGATATGTCTGGATAGATCACGACTCCTCGTAAACGAACGACTGCAGATCGAACAAGCGTAGCCTTGAATTTAAGACATCTGTTTAATAGAAGAGGAACAAGAAAACGTTACTCACACATAAAATTAAATAAATATATGTATCAATAAGTAAAATAAGACACAGACAAGTTGAGAGAGAGAGAGAAAGAGAGAGAGAGAGAGAGAGAGAGAGAGAGAAAGAGAGAGAAATAGACAGATAGGTGTACACACGACTACTCTTCATTATAAACAGGCTTGTTCAATGAAAGAGTTCGTATGTTTTAATGTGATATAGTGTTTATTAACTTTTTGAGTTATCAGACAGTTTCTGTATTTTCTCTTTATATTTTATTATTTTGTTATGTTAACATATCAGACATGCCCCACGCGCGTTGTGGAAGCAAAGATATTACAGAACTTAGACTGTCCCTAACACATAACAAATAAGTCGGATAATTCTTAACTTAGCTAACCATACACACATGTCAGGATTTAACATAACAAACAGATAAAAATAACCATTTAGTATCCGAGTAAACAATTTAACAAACAAATATTATTAACATACCTATTAGTTTAGACATAATAACTTTGAAAAAAAAGCTTAACATTTAACAACACTACCTAGCGAAAAAGACAAACACACACACACAACCATATTTTAAAAATAGAGATATTTAACACCCTAAAACAGAGTACCGAAAAAACAACCAAACAGATATTTTTAAAGTTATTTAAGGTACCCTAATGAAAACAGCTATATAAAAATATATATAACATTTATGTGTACATATATTTTAACTTCCTATTATAGGGAAAAAACAGACGAATACACACACATACATAATTTTAGAACTTTTAGCGTAGACCTCACAGTGTCTGTTAAGAAAATACATCTTTCGAAAAACAAAGACGCGACCATATATTTTTTCTTTTCCGTAGAATACGCTTAAACAGTCACAGATATATATCTTTTAAATACCACATTAACAAATAAACGAAGGAACACTAGAAGGATAGAGGAGCCACGCCAAGTTAACAAGTTGAAAAGATCACGAGATGCAATAAGGAATATTGCATCATTAAAATAATGCATTGACTTTTTATGCTTGTTTATTAAATGTCAACATGCTATTATGCAAATTTGGTGTGGTTACCATTTGACTTAACCCAGTTCTTGTTGAAAATTGAATAAACATTTGTTTCATTGAACACAAATGCTGTTGACGAATCATATGTTTGCAGTTGGCCATCATACAAGTTATTAAGGGATCATACCAAAGCTAATCGCTGCAGGTGCAACACAAATAATAACCATCTGCTCTAAAAATAAAACATCATAGAGGATTATCCCCGAACCTCGTTAAGTCCTGTAAGACTGTAGAGAGCAATCATCACCTCTAGCAGGCTAGCTAGTCATCAAAATCTAATACTCTCGATTTGAACAGCAACCCCCACTGCCCTACCCGGCCACACACCTCCAGAGGGCAGAACGCCTCTAGTTTGCTCAAAAGCGAAAATCCCACTGACTGTTCCTTTGTTCTACCAACGTCATCAAAAAGGATACACGATCGTTGTGAACAGTCGTTAAACCACGACTTCGTGAGCCGTCAAGTCGTGACTGTTTGTGAACATTTATATGAGTCATTCTCGTTTGCATTAAAACGTCAACAATCATCATAAACAATGGTGTGAACATGTGTTCATAGTTGAGAGGGTGTTTCGAGGTGCAAAATAATCAAAATATCTAAGCTACATCACACCCGGAAATAGTTCTAAACACTAACTGCTTTAAATATGCAATAATTATACGTTCTTCTTCTTCTTCTTTCTATTATTATTATTATTCAGAATAGACGTCATTGCAATCCGGGCAAACCCATATGTGCTCACTTTCAGCTTCGACATTTGCTTAAGGAGATGGACGTATGAGAGGATGCAATGTTGATTGTTCCTATTTGGCGCTGGTTGTATACACGCTGGATGCATCACTTAGCCTTGATGATTGATCTATTATAGTGCCATTCTCTAATAGTGTCATGAAATATTCTAATCCACATATATAAATTATTAAATAAATATGAAGCCTAACAAATAAAATTAATAAAGAGAAGAGCAATGGTAAAATGACAGTGCTGTCACAAGGAATGTACTCGAAATCCCCCTTGTTTTCTGCTTCGTCTGCAAATTGTAACGCTTTCACGTTGATATAAAAGCTTACTGTATTATTACCCGCCTTCTTCAATGAAACGTGTGCTGTATTTCTTGGAAAAAACATTGAATGGCCCTGCGTAATGACCTAAATTAATCCTAACATTAATTATATTACGTTACCAAAACGAACGAACAGATGGACAAAAGGATAGCGAGAGGGGAGGGCTGAAAATCAGGAACGCATGCAACACGCGACGCGCGATATACAAATGCTGGCATCACGCGTGTAAGTCTACAAGCACTAACTTTTTCAGACGGACAGTGATAAAATACACTACCCTTTCCCAGAGTTAGGTTTATAAATCATAACAGACTCTTATTAGAAAAGATAACATTAGATGGGTTTACGTTTGAACACATAACAGTACCCAGACAGCACATCTTCCAAACAGGAGGTAGAAGAAATTGCATATTTTGAACGCAGCCACGTAGCTCCTTTAAATTAGTATTTTTTGGGTTCCTTAGGGCTTGCTGACAAATAATATGTAAAACGTTACGCAAATAGTCCAGGCATTAATAAATTATACCCAAAATAAAATATTGGGGGTGCCTGACAGCATAAAATCATTTCTGCTCATAAGATTTTTTTTTTAACGTGTTTGAAAAAAATTTACGTTACAGAAATAGCCTACCATGTAAACTCCAAATTGATTGGAGTGCAACAAATGAAAGCCTAACCACGATTGGTCGGGCTATAAATACTATCTTGGTTGTTAGGGGAAACGGGGAAAGGTAACATTTTTTCAAACACTTGTCGAAACGGGGATCATTGGTCAGACTCGCTGATATACACACTTGGGAGCGTTAGTTCGAAACCACTTGTTTAAAATAGCTTGATAAAGCATCAGTGCGTTGAAGCCAGCTCATATTTGTGTAAAATAAAAGCCTGGAACATAAGCAGATGGAGATTTGTGCCAGTTTGTGCCAGAATTCATTGCTAATCAACGTATCTGTGTTATTCGTATGAATTGTGGTAAGCTTGAACCATTTAATATCTTTTAATGAAAATTGAATGTGAATTGTTGATTTATGCCTGTATATATATGTGTAGTTCAGTGGCAAACGTGGGGTAAAGCCTAAAATGCTCCAGCCTGAACAGAGGGTGTCGGAGAGAAGTAAAACGGCATGGAATGGCCAAACAGTACACTGACACCTAGATGATTGACTAGAAAGAAATAATGCTGGAATTGCAGAGGCGTAGTAACCATTAAGAAGGGTAATACTGGAATAAAGTATTTCAAATGAAGCTGACAGTTGGCCTAACGCTCTGAACTCAATGTTTGTGCTGTATTGTGATCAGTGTAAAAGAGAATATAAATTAGTTATGAAGTAGAAGGTACATCCTTCTTGATTTCAGGGACAGTGGTCTTGATGGTACTGAGCAGCACCTAGTCAGAGATTTGCTGAATCCAGTGTCGGACAGCATACTCCTTGGTCCTTTTAGCTATCAGTGAGGTATCTCCAGAGCCCAGAAGAGAATTCGAGCAGAGGAGTCCTCTCCTGCCGCCATCACTCAAGATAAGCAGAGTTGGCCAGCTGAGCTCAACATTATGTCCCCTCATCTTGAACTGACTTTTTTAAATTAACATTAAGAGGGGAATTTACTTGTCTTAAAATCAGGAACTGTGAACATCTCCAATACTGGTCCCTAAAGACAAACTATTGAAGTCATGATGACAAATACCAACAGAGCTTGAACAAAACAAAACCAGTATTACCTCATTTTACTACTACAACTGACACACATAGAACATTTGTAATAATATATGTCACTACAATATTCATATTAAATACATTCTGTACATAACTTGTAATTTAAATTGATTGTGATTCCTGGTTCCCTTGTAGTTGAATCAGGACACATATTCATTCATGCCAGTAATGAATACATGTTGTTATTTGAAACGTTACGAGTGACTTCTTTAAGATATTCTCATAGAGTGTATATGTATGTGAGTGTCACAGTGTTGTCAAGAGTAGTGGATTAAATTAAATTGTTTATCTGTCTGTTGTTGTGACTTACACTTCACCATACTCATATAATAGGTGATCATTAATAGTCTTCAGTATCTCTCCTTTGACCATTTCCAATGAACACAATCTAAGGGCTCTTGAAGCTTCTCTGTCAGATCAGTCACTGACGCATGACCAGGTCAGTAGATCCATACCAGTTCATAACGATTCGAATCATCTATGGAAGTTTTCAATTCATGCCGTAGCCATCCATTTAGACCGTCCAAAGCGTGGGCCGAGTTTCTGACTCAGTAACTGCCCTTGTTAATTAAGTTTCAGACAGCCACTTTTGGGCTGCCTCTACCTTCATTCTCATGCTGGATGTCGTTGTCATGTAAGCCCCTCTATGTTCATCGACAATCCTACAGAACATTTTGAGGCACTTCTCAATAGACCATCTCCAACTAACCCCCCAGACATCCAGCCAGCAGAAGAGGAGCTACAAATCAGCTGTGAACGACCAAGTAGAGAAGAAATAAAGAAAGCCATAAAGCTTCTGAAAGATGGAAAAGCAGCTGGTCCAGATTGTATTCCAGCAGAGGCCATCAAAACAGATATTGATACCTCTACAGAGATATTATACAAGCTACTGGGCAAAGTCTGGGAGAGAGAGGAAATACCAGCAGAATGGAAGGAAGGTTATCTGGTCAAGTTAAATTAGAAGGTAAACTTACAAGAGTGCACAAATTATAGAGGAATAATGTTACTGTCAGTGCCAGGAAAAGTATTAAACAGAATCATCCTGAAGAGATTAAAAGAGTCCATAGACATGCAACTGAGAGATGAACAAGCAGGTTTTCGACAAAATAGATCATGTACAGACCAGACAGACTCGTTGAGAATAATAGCTGAACAAAGTCTAGAATGGAATTCACCGCTATACATCGGATTCGTGCATTATGAAAAGGCATTTGACAGTGTAGACAGAGAATCGCTTTGGAAATTGATGAAGCATTATGGAGTTCCCACGAAGATCATTAACTTAATAAAGAAGACCTATGAAGATATGACATTAAATTAATATGAAACAAATATAAAGGTATGTTATAAGGCACTCGTAGGAAATAAAGAAGTAGAACACTAGACAACAGAAAAACAACAGACATGAGTGACTTACTCAGGATTTGAACCCTGGACCTTCCGTGCGACAACCCCGCCTAGCTATGCAGGCGAATCACACTGTCCTCCCTGCCATCTACGCATCCCCAAAAACGGATGTTTCAATGACAGGTCATTAGTGCGAACCTCTATACATAACACCGGACGTTTACCATGGGCAGTTCAGCTTATTAATGACGCAATCACTTCTGTTGTTCCCCTACATATCAGTATTGATCAGTCCAACAAGACAAAGACCTTAATACTGTGTCCAGTATGATAGTAGACTTAGAACAGTAAGAACAGGACATAGGGTAGGTTTGGTATTGTATAAACATTTATAACACATAAGGAAGGGAAACCACGAGGCCTGTAAACAGTAAATTAATATGAAACAAATATAAAGGAATGTTTCCTACGAGTGCCTTATAACATACCTTTATATTTGTTTCATATTAATTTACTGATTACAGGCCTCGTGGTTTCCCTTCCTTATGTGTTATAAATGAAGATATGACATGTAGAGTTCTTCATGAAGGACAACTTACAGAACCGTTTAGGATTAGAACGGGAGTGAGACAGGGATGCCTCTTGTCTCCATTTCTTTTCTTACTAGCAATAGATTGGGTTATGAAAACATCGATATCACACAACAGAAATGGAATTCAGTGGAATCTGACTAAACAGCTTGATGATCTGGATTTTGCAGATGACTTGGCTCTTCTGTCCCATAACCATAATCAGATGCAAGAGAGAATGAAGAAAATTCTCGATGAGAGGTCACAACAAGTGGGCCTGAAAGTACAAAGGGAAAAGACAAAGATTATGAGAATAAGTGCAAAAAATGATAACAAGGTTGAACTTGAAGAAACACTACTAAAAGATGTAGAATCGTACACATATTTTGGAAGTAATATAGACAAAGTTGGAGGGACAGACAGTGATATCAAAATAAGAATACAAAAAGCAAGAGGAGCTTTCATTGCATTGGGAAACATATGGAGAACAAGATAAATCAAGTCCAACACGAAAATAAGAATCTTCAACTCAAATGTGCAGTCAGTCTTATTGTATGGCTCTGAGACATGGAGAACAACAAAAACAACAACCAAAAAGCTACAGACTTTTATAAACGGGTGCTTGCGTAGAATAGAAGGACTGAAATGATATGACAGTCACAAATGTGGAATTGATGACAAGAGCCAGACAAGTGCCAGTGGAACAAGAGTTGAGAAGAAGACGCTGGTGATTGATAGGACACACATTGAGGAAACCTGTCTATAGCATTACAAGGCAGTCCTTGTTCTGGAATCCACAGGGAAAGAGAGGCAGAGGTAGACCAAAAAACACATGGAGAAGAGAGCTGGAAACAGAGGTGAAAATGATGAGGAAAACATGGAAAGAACTTGAGCGGATGGCACAGGACAGGAAGACTTGGCATGTGTTTGTTGAAGGCCTATGCTCCTTGGGGAGCTAAAGGGTATTGATTGATTGTGGCAACACTGCTAGTTAGTGCTGATGAAACATTTTGTTGTGCACTTTTGACGATTGCATAATGAACGGCATGATAGAATTGTTGTCATTGAGAGTGGTAGAACAGCTAAGTGTTCAATAATTTAAAATGTGCATTAAGTTGAAAATCTTATAAATTTTTTGACAATGAACAGAGAAAAAAAAAGAATTTTAAAAGAGAGAAAATAACAAACATTGTACCTGAAACAAAGTGTTATGGCAAATGCAATTGTTCATAATAAATGTATACAATTTACAAAGTATTAAAATCTTCTATTCAGTCTGATATTTTGTTCATAATGTAATTGTTTCCCTTGGGAAGCAAACACGCTACCTCCCCTTACTAGTTATTGATGACGGGGAGATAGTTATGTAAAATATTTATGTCGTCCGTGACAAGAGTAAGTTGTTTCTTTCCTCGCTCCAGTGTTTCTATCAGCGTAGTGTGGTTAAGTATCTTTTTACTTTACTTCCGATGGCCCGTCCAATCTGACCAGATGTGTGATCTTTCGCTTATAATGGGCACATTTGTTCTAATCGCTATTACGTTTTGACCGCTAGACTGTTACCCTCAGTCGTTTTTTTTTTTTAAATAAAAAAATAAAAATAATTATTTGTTTGCATTGTTGTAAGCCCTGAACAGGGCTAATCGTGTAAAGGACCGTGAGCTGGTTGCCTATAGTCGTCAGGTCGTGCGATCATTCTAGCATAGTTGCGTATTAAATGTGTGTATTTATTTATTTTTGCAAGTGTGTTACTTTTATTTCTACAGCTATTATTACTGATTCGACGGCAGCTCTGAAAAAGACATGTCCTTAAAATGTCAACTAGTAGAAATTTAGATGTATGTATGTTTTTGGTTGGTTCAGTTTGTGTCCTTACCGCTCGTGTCCGCCGATAGTGTCATCTTTCTTAGCTCCAGCTGATTTATGACTTTGCTGATGATGATTAGTCGTAGGACCTCTAAAACTGTAATGAGTTATCGTTCATTACATTCTTCCATTGTCCTGTTTTATTCGATGTGTCCGCGATGATCTGTCTCTTGCTTTACGCTTTTATTTCGTTGATGGAGGACTGAGATTCACACAATATATTGATAATTAAAATCGGTCCACTAATAACTATAACATAAAATATTTAAAATTAGTCAGATTATACAAGCGAGCTCAGAATCGTCAAAGTCAAAATTCTTAGAAAGACTGTTTGACTTTGCCTCCGATTGGGCGGGTGTAGTTCTATAAATAGTAACAAGGTAGCACGATCTGGGCCACTCGATTTGAAATTCTGCACCGAGCTGACAGAAACTAAAAGACAGAACGACCAAGTCTCTGCCTTCTGATCTGAGACCAGTTCTAGATCTCTTAGAAGGCCAGTTCAGCTTGTGTGTGGGAATATATTTGCCTGAGGGTAAGAAAGATATATTTATTTGCATATTTTGTTAATTAATAACCTGGGTATAGCCAGAGTATGTGTTAATGCTAAGTGGAAAGTGAAACTAATGTGTTGTGCCATACTGACCCATTTATGAATGTGTGTAGTTTTGCAGACATGTTCGAACTGGAAAAAATGTGTATAGTGTTTGCAAATATGGCAACAAATTACGACCGTAAGTGTTAGTAGTGATTTAAATTGGTATTTTCTGCTGGAGTGACACACTGATCAAAGATCATGTGATAAACGTACAGGAAAAGTTTGAATGAAGTAATCAATAGGTCACATGCTGTTTTGTACTTAACCTAATTATTGTACGGAAGCCAAGCATGGATTAAGGACACTACCATGGAATCAATAAAGAGAAAGAATGATCACCTTGAACAGACTGTAGGCAAAGAAATTCTAGGTCTTGTGCAACTTGTTAGCACAATAACTGAAAAAGGGTAAGATTTGGTGTTGTTTGTGGGTGAGTGAATTGAGGCAGGCTTCTACATTGAATGGGGTTGTCCATTTATTCCAGGTTATATCACGAAATTACCTCGTGGCTGCATTTATTTGAGAGGAAGTTTGTGGGAGATGAGAGTTCCTTATATAACTGGAGCCAGACCCCATCTTCTCAGTCAGGAGCTATAAAGTTTGTGGTCCTGACTTGTGTATATGAGAATCAGCAGCAAGATTCTAAGATAAGTCCTTTATAAATGCCAGTGTCAGTTTATCCAATCATTCACCCAAGAGTAATCAAACTAGGATTACAACCCTTTTTAGGATGAATAGATAAGACCATCAAAATAATAAAGAGAACTTACAGCATAGTAATAACCGACGTTATCACTCCTATGAACAGAAACTGTATGTGTAGTTATTCCAGTGAAAATTCTACAAAAATGGAACAGTTTTCTAATATATTTATTTTGATGTGTTAATATCATTTTATTGCTTTTGAGTATTCCTGACCTGAAAAGATTGAGGTTCAGGACAGTTAAATTGTATATAAAATTTTATCCATCCTTGCTTAATAATTTTATTAAAGTTAAAGTTCTGTTTGAAATCAATACCTGTTATATTAAATAAATTACCCTAGACAATTTGCCAAATAACACAACACAGATAATCTTTACTTAAGTTGGGATCTAAAGAGGTAGCAGTTAGGGACACAGAGTACTACATCATCGTCATCATCTTCTCTGAGAACTTACATAGCTTGACCCCACTTTGATGTCTATACTTCTTCTTCTTCTTCGATCCTTAACCACCGACCGTCAAAGCAGTCAGTGGCCATCACGCCTAGTGGCGTCTTGTAGGGCAACAACAAATTGATTCCACTTTGCACGGTCGGTGGCCATCCTTCGTACAGTGCCCCAACTCTGGTTCATTCTTTGCATCTCAGCCTCCACAGTCCTCCGCCAAGTTGTTTTTGGTCGGCCTCTCTTTCGCTTTCCTTCAGGGGTCCAAAACATAGCTGTTCTTGTGATGGCATCGGGGTCTCTTCTGAGGACATGACCAACCCAGCTCCAGCGTCTGCCAGCTATGATGGTGTGCATGTCCCCTTGCTTGCTACGAGTAAGCAGATCTTGGTTGGTGATGGTATTCGGCCAAAAGATGCGGTGAATTTTTCTTAGGCATGTTGTGTGAAAAGAGGACAATTTTGACATTTCCTTCTCTGTGACTCTCCAGCATTCCGCACCATAGAGAAGCACAGAAAGCACGCAACTCTGGTATAATCTTAATTTTGTGCTTGTGCTGTATTGGGAGGACTTCCATATGTTATTTAGGCTAAAGAAGGCTGTTCTTGCCTTATTCATGTCTATACACCCTTGCTGTTTTCAGAGAAGGGGGTATTACTTATAAGACCAGTCTCTTACCTGGCACTATCCTGGTATCCTCTGATACACCTATTTGTCCAGGATAGCCTATGCTCTTATTAACATCAAAACCACTTACGACAGGCTTTGTGCTCGGTATTTTTGTCTTGAACATTGCTCAACCGAGTAGGTGTTAGTTTTTTAAAGAAATATAATAAAGAAAGTGTTCGAATGTTCTTTGTGATAATTTTGGGGGAAGAGACGGTTGAGCTGAGCGGTAGTCTCACGCTTTTAGTTCACGCATGAGTGATTTTCACTGAGCTGTACTGAGGGACTGTAATCTCGGGGAGTGTGTTCCTGGCAGAGCTTCGAGATGGTTGTTCCATCTCGTTAGTGTGTCCAGAAGTTATTATCGAGGGGAAGATATTTTTGGAAGTGAATATAGAGTATATTGTTGTAGGGAAGAGATTCCTTCCAAGATTTATTGTTCTGAGGCCACGGATTGTACCCGCCAGTATTATTATTTATATTTCCTATGACGGATTTTCCCCTGTGATTGGAATAGATATATTGTACTCAGAGCTGCTGTGTGCAACCGTTTGATGAATAGTTATTGCATGGATTTACTGTTATAATACTGAAATGAGAGCTGCTGAGAACTGCGATGTATGCAGTCCTTTTTGATGGATATTTTTGCTGTATTGCTATGAAATGAGAGCTGCTGTGAACTGCGATGTATGCAGTCCTTTTGATGGATGTTTTCGCTGTTTCACTATAAATGTGAGCTGCTAAATTCTGCAGCCTATGTACTTCGGATTTTGTACCTGTAACTGAGTGTCTATGGATTTATTTACCTGATGCTTCATGATTATGCTGTGAACCGTTTTGCCATGATGTCTACGTTACCGTGTTGTCAATAAACTGTGTATAACGTTAAAACTAGTTTCAAGATCTAGCATTACTGTGGTGTGGGTGATTGGAACTGAAAGTACCCATGACATTTGAGTATGTTTATACAGATTTACACCCCTGTCGGCCACCCGTAAGCCCGACCTAGGCTGATCGCATTTATCAGCATCATTTATATTATCTTTGTCTAAACGTGCCACCCACCACAACCTCACAGCAACATAATTCTGTCAACCAAAGAAAGAAAAACACTTAACAGAAGTGGAGGCCAGTGTGGGGAAGATTCACACATTTTACACAGTAGCAGAAGTGACGGCCTGTGTGGCCTGCTGAGGTTGTTTAAAGAAAAAGAACTTTAACAGAAGTTGTGAGCCAGCTTTTTGGGGTTTTCGATTCCAACTACAGGGGGGAACACAATAAGCCAATGTCAGGAGATTGTATTCCTCACCGATGCAATGTCAGTTCTGCAAGCCCTCAACAGGTGATAAACTGCCAGAGTTAAAAAAAGCTCTATGCGAAGTTAATATCAAAAGAAGGGTGGTTCTACTGTGGATACCATCACACTGTAATATACCATGAAACGAGACAGCAGACAATTTAGCAAAAGAGAGAGCAACACGGGAACAAAAAGAACAGACAATCACCTTCCAGGAAAAAAGACCCTTATTAAAGCCATTAGGCAAGTCGACTAACAAAGGGACAATTATCACTATCTTGAACGAGCAAAACATGTGATCCTGTTCCGTATTAGCACAAGACATAACAGACTGAATAGTCACTTATACAGACTGAGATTGGTCCCATCACCTCTATGCACGTGTGGACAGGCAGCACAGATAACCGAACATATCATGCAAGACTGCCACATGCTTAGTCAATTGCGGACTGAACACTGGCCCACAGAGACGCACATCAACACAGAGCTGGTTGGGAGTCTTGACGAACGTTTAACTACAGAAACAAACATCCCAAGATTAATGCGATAGAGTATCTCCGCTAATGTCGCGGGGTTCTTTACTAACTTTTAATGTTGAATGTTTCTTTACATTCGTGAATGTTGAGAAGGTGGTGTGAATCTTCCCGTGTAAAGTTAGTAAGTTGTCTATAGCCCTTTTTGCTGTATAGTGATGGCTTCTCTTACTTGATGGTGTGTTGGGAGGTGTTCTGTGAAACTAGGCAATGCCCACAATATTACAGACTGCACAACCCTTTTGGAACACCACATTTAAATCAAATGTTCTCGGACGCCTGGCATAGACGACTTCTCCAATTTATTGACGTAATACGTGATATTCCATTATACGACACGTTACAGTTCACAATCAGTATACAATATATAAGTCAATGTTAGCCAATATGAACGCTTGGCACTTCATAAATCCTGCTTGTTATTTCTATTGAGAAATGTAATGAATTTTGTGTGGATAGCACACGTAAGTCTTTCAGTGACTTGTAAATAACAAATTGGCTACTTGAGCCTCTGTTCATGTGCGAA
Source organism: Oreohelix idahoensis (assembly GCA_024509875.1). Lineage (NCBI taxonomy): Eukaryota > Metazoa > Mollusca > Gastropoda > Stylommatophora > Oreohelicidae > Oreohelix > Oreohelix idahoensis. The sequence continues at coordinate 127,955 of JAMPIV010021262.1, read as the reverse complement.
TACGCGCTCGTAGTTTATTGGACTGTCACCAGACATGTTCCATGCTATTAGAAACCGAAGTTTCTATGAAGATAACGTACTTCGTTTATGTATAACTGTTCTCTAACGAACGGGCATACCGCAATCTTCTTCTTCTTCCTCGTTTCTGTTGCACCAATTTTGTATTTGTGGTACAGATGGTATCTCAATCTGTTGTGACCAGTGCGTAGCCGAAAAATGATGACCTGTTCTTTTCTGGATAGTTGATGATATGCATCATTTTTCAAATGTCCCGGGTGCTCTCTTTCCCATTTGGATTTGAATATAGCCTTTATAGTAGTCTTTGCCGTTGCGTAAGTTGTCTCTATATCATTTTGTTGTAAGGCACCTCCTTCCTTAGCAAGTCTATCTGCCTCCTCATTTCCTGGTATGTTGCAATGGGCTGGTATCCACTGGATAGTGCACTTCTTGAAGCATTCGGCCAGTATTTCAAGGGAGATTATCAGATCTTTCAATCGTTTAGTTTGGTGGCTCTTTAGCGCTGATATTATTGAGAGGGCATCTGAAAAGATTACTATCTGTTTTTCTGCCTGTGCTTTGCATTCAATAAGAGTTTCAGCTGCCTGTTTCAGGGCTTCTGCTTCAGCACAGAAGTTATTGCAGTATTTTCCAGTGGCAATTGCCATAGAGTGAATTCTATTCTTTAATTGTATGAGGATGCCGGCACCCCCATTTTCAACTGCATTTGTTGCCGAACCATCAGTATATGCATGTGTCCAAAGCTTTGTTGGAAATGTTTGGTCAATATACTTGGTTGCTATACACTTTCTTTGTGTTTCTGTCTGTGTTCCCTTACCTTCAATGCCTGGAATATCAGATTTTAACTTAGGAAAGCATCTTATTTTCCACAGTGGGATAGTTGAGCTTGTTGGGATTTTCTTTGCAACTGAGCTTGCTAGTATGGTATTATTGTTAATTTTTTCTTTTGCTTGGGCGACAAAGTTAGTTCGCTTGAGCCTGCCTCTTCCTAGCCTATTTATTCTTTGGTACATGGGGTGTCCTTCGAGCCTCTTAACTTTTTTCAGCTTGTTTTAAGACTCTGCTGTCACGTCTATCCTCCATTGACTGTAGCCCTGTGATGTTTTCCATATGGTTGATTTGTGTAGACTTTAGGGCCCCTGTTATAATACGTGCTGCTTGGTTTTGGAGTCTGTTTTCTCTGTCAAAATTTGACTTTGCTGCCGTCGACCAAGCTGTGATGCCATATTCCATAGCAGGTCTGACTCTGCCTGTGTACAGCTTTTTGAGGATATTCTCATCAGCACCCCATGTGGTACCGCAATCAGCCTTCACTGAGTGAGTTACATTGCTCCTGCCTGAGCTTACAGGAATATATCAAACTCCAATAGAATTCTCACGTTGAGATATACATAATCAATAATGATTCAACATACATGAATATAATTGCATGGGCCACACACACACACACACCTCCAGAGGGCAGAACACCTCTAGTTTGCTCAAAAGCGAAAATCCCACTGAGTGTTCCTTTGTTCTACCAACGTCGTCAAAAAGGATACACGAACGTTGAGAACAGTCGTTAAACCACGACTTTGTTAGCCGTCATGTTGTGACTGTTTGTGAACACCTATATGATTCCTCGTGTGTGCTAAAACATCAACAATCATCATAAACAATGGTGTGAACATGTATTTATAGTTGAGAGGGTGTTTCGAGGTGCAAAATAATCAAAATATCCAAGCTACTTCACACACATAAACAGTTCTAAACACTAACTGCTTTGACAGTCGGCGGCTAAGGATAAAAAAAGAATACACATAATTCAATGGCTTATGTATTTGATATTTGAATACATAATACTGTGAATATGGAATAATTATACGTTCTTCTCCTTCTTCCTATTATTATTATTATTATTATTATTATTACTATTCAGAATAGACGTCATTGCAATCCGGGCAAACCCATATGTGCTCACTCTCAGCTTCGACTTTTACTTAAGGAGATGGATGTATGAGAGGATGCAATGTTGATTGTTCCTGTTTGGCGCTGGTTGTATACACGCCGGATGCATCACTGCCTGTCTTACAGCTAATGTCAAACTCCCAGCAATCTTAGACTTGATGATTGATCTATTGCAGTACCATTCTCTAATAGGCGATCATTAATTGTCCTCAGTATCTCTCCTTGTCCATTTCAAATGAACCCAATCTAAGTGCTCTTGAAGCTTCTCTGTCAGATCCGTCTTTGCCGCATGACCAGGTCAGTAGATCCATACCAGTTCATAAAGGATTCGAATCATCTATGGAAGTTTTCAATTCATGCCGTAGCCATCCATTTTGCGCCTTCCAAAGCGTGGGCCGAGTTTCTGACTCAATAACTGCCCTTGTTAATTAAGTTTCAGACAGCCACTTTTGGGCTGCCTTTACCTTCATTCTAATGCTGGATGTTGTTGTCATGTAAGCCCCTCTATGTTCATCGGCAATCCTCTCCTTAACACTAGCCGAGAAGTCCCATCCGGATTTCTCACCACGGACTACAGACCCATCAAAGTACATAATGAAATAATCAAACATCGCAGATATTCCCAGACTTACTAGAAACAATAGCGTCGTACTTTATAAGATTGATATAATTGTTCTATGTAAATTGGCATAGTTTAGAGAAAAGAAAATATGTATTTACATTTTTAGTTACATTTTAAAATAAATTGTTTACTTTTCAACAAGCTGACACCCCGAAAGAAATCAATGGTCAAGTATGAAGTCATCTTTTTGTGATGAGACCATAAAAACACCCCAGAGGCCCCCCCTCAAGTTCATGTCATATTTATATGTTTCACGCCGATATATTTTCGATATGTGCGCACCAACGAGTACTCCAGCCCACGTGACTGGTATTTCGAAGCACTCTTAGAAATTACGAAAAACTCGTAAATAAAGTCATTGTTCATCTAAACAGAAACTTCATTAATCTTGCTCATGTAGGTGCGCAATTGAAAGAGCGTAGCTTGTAGGTTGATTTGTTTGGGATGTTTTGTATTAAAAAATATTCGTTAGATTGGTGGTGAGCGTTCTTTTGCGACAAGAAACGTTTTTGTTTTTGTCATCGAATGAGCTATCCATTGCCATTTTAAGGATACAGCACACGTAGGTGTTCGCCCTTAAAATTATGTATCAAGTGCCGCTCTTTAATTTGCGTAAAAAATGCTACATTTGGAAAACCAAAGTTTTATAGTAAGTGCCAGTAATTTTAAAGAACCTAATTTATAATTAAATGTGTCGTAAAAATAAAAAGCATTATTATGCAGATAAAAAAAAATGGACAATTTTTATAACATATGTTAAGTTTTTATTAATACAATTGTTTCCCTTGAAACGACAAACGTTATCTCCCCTAACTAAAATTTAGTAATATACAGACATGGTATCACACGAACCAGTAATGCCTCACAATATGATGAGTTAGAATTACAGCGAGCTATTTCTGCTTCATGTATTGATGATATCACTATTTCTCCTGCAGCTATTTCACTCTTATACATTCCATTTTACATTCATTGGATGTAGTCAAACTTATCTAGACGCACTGGCTATGAAGCCAATGAGAAACCTTAAAAAAAATACGGAAAGAAAACCTTACTTAGTCGTTCCTCTTCTACCCTGGGGTGTAGAGGTTTGCTAGAAAGAACGTCATACTGTCTTATCGGCGGTCTTCCTCCCGGCCTGGTTCTAATCTAGTCCTCGGTCATTCAGGGATTGTCAAGCATTGTTCTCCCAGCAAACTCTGGTCGTCACGGAGGTCTGAATACCTGGCACTTGGTTCACCATATTTGTCGTGGTAGCCGACCTTCTTCCATTCTGCATATATGGCCAGACTATCTTAAGTTGGACTGTCCTACTGGGGTCTGCAAGGGCCGGGTTTTGAGGCCTTGTCGAATCGTTTGGTTGAGGACCATGTCTCTTCTTGTTACATCAAGCACCTTCTTCAGACACATGTCTGAGGTTTGAAGCTGGTTTGTGGGTTTTAGCCATTCCCATAACTCGCATCCATATGTCACGATTGGGACATAGGTGGAGCTGTTTACAGCGATCTTTGTCCTCTTTCCAATATCTATTTAGCTAAGGAGACCTCGATTTATTGCCTTAAATACTTTTCCAGCTGACTCTCTTCGGGTAGCCAACTCTTCTTTGATGCCTCTCCGATTCTATGATATATCCAGGTATTTAAAGTTGTTGACCTGCTCCAGTATTTGGTCTATTTAAGCATAATATGATGCATTTTTCCATCTCGTGAAATCACGATTGTTTTTTATTTGGAACCGCTGATAACCATCGCTCTCTTCTCCAGTTCTTCCTTCCAGACTTGGAAATTGGACTGAAAATGTGCCTCTGACTTTGCAATCAGAGTAACATCATCAGCAAATGTCAGCTCTGAAATACAGACATGTCTCATCTTCCAGTACCCCACTGAATACTTTCTTGTCATCTCCACACATGCTTTGATGACTTCGTCCATGAGGAGTTATAAAAGATAAAGTGACCGAATATCATTGTGTATTTTACCTGTGGTGGTCCTGAACTCTTCTGATCTATGGTTTGCTGTCCTCAAATAATGTTTGCAAGACTTGTAGAAGCTCTGTATAGCACTGATCACATGTGCTGGCATGTTCTTCCTTGCCAAGCACTCCCAAAGTTCTCGCCAGGGGACATTGTCAAACGCCTTCTGTTACTGTTACAGATGGTGGTTGTGAAGACAGTCTAAGATCGCGTAGAGATGGTTTTTGTAACAGTACTTTCAATGTATCGTACTGATAACATGATGAATGTCGTGGGGTGTGCAGATGACACAAACAGTTCATTGATTAATGCCGAATGCATTGGTGGATGTGTCGACATACAATAACGTTTAATATTGAAGTATAAGTAAAGTTCATTTCATAAGCATTATTATCAGGTACATACATGTTAATGAATCATCTCCATAGTCTTGTCTGGTCAATACAAAACTGGCCGCTGTACTGAAGGCGGCGTTCAATCCACCCAAGTAATGTGGGACAGATAATGTAGACATTGGAATATCTGTATCATTCCGTAATAGGTTATAACAAACCTCCTCTCTGACTTCATCTTCATCAATAATAATTAGTGGCGGCCTTGAAGTACTTAATGCCACGTAAAGTTAAATATTCCTGTACGATATCTGGAGCTAATAAAAGTACGTCCTTCTGCGACGACTACAAAAACAAAAGGCCTTGAACCAACCGTTTGCATAAATTAGTGCAAAACGGATTACGTCATAAACTCCCGGTGACGTATTAAATAAGTAATGTTCATTAACAATGAAAAACCGTGAAAATACATGATTAACCATAGATAGAGATATTACCGCGTAGATTAGCTGCTAATAGCCTAAGTGTGGTCAATATGCAAAAATACATTAATAATCTTACTTAACACCTTCTAAAGACACAAGAAACAAAGATGCATTTCACTTTTACACTCTAGGGCCTTTTCATTAAGTTGCCTGTGTGTGAAGATAAGGTCCTGAGTACTTAGGTTTGCTCGGATGCCATACTGGACCTCATCCATTTGTGGTTCTCTGATCAGTATTCTAGAGTAAATAATAACCAATGGAATAAAATTTGCTAATGAATTAATAGCTCTTTTAGCACAACATTTGTGTGTGTGTGGTAAATATACGGATATCTTTCAAAATCGTGCGTTGTCAGCTAACAACATACCTACACACAGACATACATAATCATTTAAAATAAACTTTTCAATACTCACCGAATCACGTCTGTAGTTTTTCTGTTCTCTAGTTTTCTACTTCTTTATTTCTTACGAGTGCCTGAAAACATACCTTTATGTTTGTCTAATATTTATTTACTGTTTACAGGCCTCGGGTTTCCCTTCCTTATGTGTTATCATTGTTTTAGGGCGTTTCGACTTAACCGAGTGAAGAGTCTTTTTGCGCCCCACATAGATCGATTTCTTTTGAGATATGCTGCACAAAAAAGGTATGACTGAGTTTGAATTGTATGCGTATCCGCGCATATGACGTCAGCATGTTTGTATTAGTAACTGGGCAAGGTGTTTACCAAGTGTTTAGCTGTCTCTGGAATGTTGTATTCTGTTTGAGTGTATTTATAATCTCCTGTATTTGGATTAATGGAATATGTCCTAATGTACTTATACGAGGAATCATATATAGTTATAGGAGAATTACATTGATTTATGGATAATACCAAAGTTCTTGAACGAAGCTTATAAATAGATAGACGCCGTCTGGACTTTATAAAAGTGATGACATGTGTGTGGATATGGATTGTACGTTATGAATATATTTATACTTGACTCATGGAGTATCGTTATAAAGCAAATGAGATGTATATGTATTTGTGCACTAAAGAAAAACTATTTGAAATGATACGCGCGTCTTTGAGGACTATGATCGTTGTTTGATATTGACGTTGGTCGTTCTTTGATAAAAGTATATGTCGAGTAAACTTTTTCATTTCAAGTACACATTTCGTTGAATATAAACGTAAGGTCGTCAAGGCGTTGAATCAAAAATCTCAGTGTATAAGTTTCGTTCAAGTTTGAAATAAATTTAAAGCAATTGACACGAATACAAAAGCGAATGTTACTACTTCTACCAAACGGCTAGCTACAAAAACTTATTAGGTTGAAGAAGTGGAAGAAAATAAAGATTAACTATAAGACATAAATGTGAAGATAAAACCTAAAATGAACACACAACAGAATTGCTCGGGACCAATATCAGTCATCAAACGTAAGACTTGCAAGGATAGGTAGATACAAGAATGCTTCTGTCATGTATACAATCAGCGCACAACAGGAACAATTAACATTCATACCCATCGTCATTTGTAGAGGGAGATTGAGCACCTATAGGTTTGCCCGGAGTGCAATGACGTCTATTATGATCAACAATAACAATAACAAAGACAATAGAAACAAATGAGAAGAAAATAAAAATCGTCCAATGACGTCAGTTGTTATTTGAGTTATTTATTTTCTTAAATATAAATGTTTCTACAAAGATAACTCCCTTGAAAAGATCTGTTTTTAAGTGGGAGAGGGGAGGTTTGACGATTTATTTATGTTTCTCCTGTATGTGATTAGTATTTGTCTTGTTTGTTTAGTATTTTGTTATATGTTATCAGTATTATGTGGTTCCAGTATGATTAGCGCGACACAGAAAGTCTCTAAATAAACGGTTTTCGAGTGCTCACATTTTGTTCACATCTAAACTGTACGTGTTTTATATGTTCCAATAGCATTTCTGATTGTGTTTCTTTTAATACACGGTCAATGGGCGTTTGTCTGAGAATATTTTTATAACATCTTATGTCTAATTTCTCTATTCTTCTATCTAAATTTGTTGTCAAATACCGAGTTGAGCACAACACAGTTTAGTATAAGTAATCTAAAGTGCGTGCAGGTAAATACTGTGTGGTCAGGTTGAAACAAATAAGTAAAGACATTATTAATAAATGTGTGATCTTTATCACAGAATACAGCAGTTGTTTCTTTAGCAATTTATTTTTGGTAGTGAGGTTACCAGCGCTATGCTGAATCTCTCTCCTCCTTACGACATGCCTGACAGATGCCTGTCTCCTTCTACGACATGCCTGACAGATGAGTGGACACATTCTTTGTCTCCTTCTACGACATGCTTGACAGGTGAGTGGACACATTCTTTGTCTCCTTCTACGACTTGCCTGACAGATGAGTGGACACATTCTTTGTCTCCTTCTACGCATTGCTTGACAGATGAGTGGACACATTCTTTGTCTCCTTCTACGACTTGCTTGACAGATGAGTGGACACATTCTTTGTCTCCTTCTACGACATGCTTGGCAGATGAGTGGACACATTCTGTGTCTCCTTCTACGACATGCTTGACAGATGAGTGGACACATTCTGTGTCTCCTTCTACGATATGCCTGACAGATGAGTGGACACATTCTTTGTCTCCTACGACATGCCTGACAGATGAGTGGACACATTCTTTGCCTCCTCAGAAACACCTCGGAAACCACAAGCGGCCTGAAGGTCAAGGCTGGCTGAGAAAGACAACATGGAAGTCATTGACATTATTGTGACCTTCAGAAATGTTGTTGAGAGTAAGGAAACATAAAAACATCGGATTAGAAAGTCTCTCAGAATCTCTAATAGAAACCTGATATAAATTCAAGAAAGTGAAAGTACAAGAGATTCTCGAGTACCATAAGACAATTTGTTGTTCCATCAAAAAACACCAAGTGTAGCTGTTGCGGGGGTTCGATTAGTGGTTGATTGGGTTTCTCATTCTATTATTATTAATTGAATATGTATGCTTTTCTTATTCATCATCATCTCAGTTGAAGTCAATTCAAATGGTTTTCGTTAATTAATGAAGGTCCAAGAAAACATTGGTTCCATACGAACCTGATTTTCATTAGTATAAACTTCATATGAAGAAGAGTTCATCAGGTCAAACAACAATCAATATCTCAAGTCGAAGTAACCAACCGTAATCGAAATAATGTGGGTAAGTCCTTGATGGAGTTCAAACGTTTATTGACGAAACAACGGATGAAGACATCACAAGTATTATTCATTGATAGCATACATCAAAAATAGAATACATTTGAATCCATATCATAATCTCAGTCCGTGTCCAGTAAAAATGAAATAACATAGCCAGAACATCATAGCTGTGTGCACGCGCGGTTGGGGTTTCCAACGGCCGACAATGAGCGTATGCGTCTGATAAATATCATATTATGGACTGAAATAATCTTCCTTCAAGTAGGTTATCTACTACCCTATTATATTATTTGATTCATATAGCTTGGACTGACCCTGAGTCCCTACTTCGAAGCACTTATAGAAATATGTGGCAATACAATGCCTAACACTGGACGAATATAGGACGCGTCTTCACAGCTTGACGGTCAACGTAAAAAGGGTCTAGTATCTAAGTCACGATGCGTGACCTATCAACGCTAACACGTCATAAATCGATCGTGTATATATAGCGTTCAATAGTCCGTGAATTCTTAACATCCAATTATATTAAACGCTGTGACCCTAGCAGTAGCAAACTGCCAACTATAGCAGACGACTTCAATAAAATACCGTAACAGTAGCGTAGAAAACTAGGCTGGTTATAATTATGTTATATGATTGTAGAGTGTCAAGGATACGCTAAGTCTGGCCACTACTGTAGAATAAACGTGTTGTTGTGTATTGGCCACTGTTGAATGAACCTGTCATGTAGACCTTGAGTGGGAGTGTCAAGTAACGCGAATGGTGTAGTAGTTCGGTGTAACAGACCTCTTGGTAATAACTCTCACACACTCTCATGTAATGCAATGACGACTTGAACTGCCTCTGACATTTCAATAGTTTAATGAAGGCACGCAAACTGGACAGCACGGATACAGTCATGGACACATGTTGACATACATTCATTGGTTATTTGAATCGTGGATAATACATTCATGTAGTAGTGAAATATCATTCAACCCAAGGTGGTATTCACTGTTCTGGTAACTAATCGCCGTATCCTCTACTGACTGAACGCGTCAATGAGGATCGGTAAACATACAAAAGTCATTGGCCGAACCTTCATTTCATAGCTAAGTTCTTAAGCTGAAATATGTCCAATGTTTGTATAACACTCATAAACCACGATAGGTGGTTTTCACCTCATAACAAGATCTCGATACCACTGCCCGATAGTAGGATACATAATCTGTTCTCTTGACAGTGATCAAAAATATGATGACAGGAATATAACATGGCCGCCTTCCTGAGTTGTCGCTCACTCACTCGTAGGAAGGTAGATATAAGCCAAAGTTAATTTATAATGTGCATATAAATAATTTCATAAAGTTTTCCATACAGCTCTACAGTAATCAATTTAATTCACGTAGACATAACTGCTGTAGGAAAGCCTGTCATCTTCGTCGATACAAAACACAACCCTAGCGATACGAAGCACAATGTTCCATCTAGGTCTAATCGACTCGAGATCATCAAAATTAGGGTCCGGCATACCTGGAGTCCGAATCACACATATGAGGAGGATCTCTGACAAATAGACTCTTGCAGAGACATAAACTTCTCCTGGAAAAACATCTATGAATCACTGTTAAACCTTAAACAGTGCCAGCCCTGGAAAAAGCACTCAGCCATCTTAGCGACATTATCGGAACTCTTCACAACCCAGTAGGACTACGAAAACCTGCGCTAGATTCCGGTAGAAAGAATATAGTCCGACCTGAACATACAAAGGTATACAATATACGACTGAATCTTCTTTCACTAGACAAGTAGTACACATGAATTCAGGCCATAAACATAACAAGCAAAATTAATCTATTTTCTGGCCCGAACAAATAAGAACGGACATGAATACAATATCCATGCGCCGAGTCAATATCAAGAAAGATCACTCATATAATCAAAAGTGTAAATCAATCATGAATTATCTAGCTTTACCAGAGGAAGCATTTTCATACACAAATGAATGCAAATATATATTTTCCATATTAAATAGCCATATCGTATTTTTGTAATATGTGCGTCAAAATATGCACGCAACAGATTACCACACCCCTCGGGGAAAAAAATGGTACATTTTTTTTTTTGAAATACATCTAGGAGCAACATACAATAGGCTCACAACGCACCAATAACAATGCGCAGATGATAAGCATTGAGAATATATTTCATGAACTTAGAGAAAGTATTTCTCTAAGTATAAATATTTCAAGAGAGGTGTCACCAACGCATACTACAATACTGGCAATGCCACACTTTCTACATCAGTTTATAAAGGACCGAAAAATTCTTCTCTGCGGCATTTAATTTTCGAGAAATATACATCACAGGATGCAGAGTTCCAGAGTACTCTTGCATTAGTGCTGCTCCAATCCCTGTGGATGAAGCGTCACTACGAAGAATAAATGTCTTATCCTTAGAAGGCAATACTAGGATAAGTGAAGTAGAAAACATAGTTTTAACCTTATCCAAAGAGGATTGACATTCTTGAGTCCAATGGACTACATTAGGAGACCCTTTCTTTAGCAAGGAAGAAAGAGGTGACATAATGGAGGACAGATTCAGAATGAATCGTCCATAAAATTGTATTAGACCTAAGAGACTTCGCACTTGCTTTTTAGTCTTAGGAATAGAAATGTTAAGTATCTTACTTGTATTATGGTCCTCTGTTTTTAGGAAACCATGACCAACGCGGTGACCTAAGAAAGATATTTCGCTAAAACCAATACACGCTTTCGATGGTTTCGCTGTCAGGTTATGCTCGCGTAAGATAGACAATAGTTCATTTATCCCGTTATAGTGATAGTTCCAAGTATCACTGAAAAGACATATGTCATCAAGATATGCAATGACATCTGAGCGATGAGATAGGATTCGACGCATCATGCGTACGAATGTTGCAGGGGCGTTCATAAGGCCGAAAGGCATAAAATTCCATTGAAATAGACCCCTAGGCGTCGAAAAAGCAGTAAACGGTTTGGCGTGTTCGGATAATGGAACTTGCCAATATCCCTTAGACAAATCGAGTTTAGTAAAGAAATGGGAATTTGATAGTCTCGTAAGTAGCTCTTCTAGTAAAGGCATAGGTTCAGCATCAAATTTAGTCACTTGGTTCAATTTGTGATAATCAACGCAAAGACGTATGTTGTTGTCTTTTTTTCGCACGATAACCATCAGTGAAGAATATGCTGATGTGGATGGTTCAATAATTTTTAACTCTATCATTTCATCTAACTCTTTTTCTACCTGTGCTTGAAAATGTATCGGGATAGGATACGGTCTGACTCTTATAGGATTATGGTCAGTAAGAATAATGTCATGTTGAATGACATTAGTTTGACCAGGAATGTCAGTAAGGACATCCTGAAATTGTTCTAACATAATAGAAATTTGTTTCTGTTCTCCTGGAGATAATTCAGGAGAAATCGCAACATCTTTCCATGATTCATTAGAGTGAAGAGGAATCATTGGAAAAGGTAGATTTACATCCGAGAAACTCGTTTCCTCATCCTGTATTACTGACAGTGATGAGTAATGTCCGTGTTGGACTGGAAAATCGTCCGTTGCCTGGAAAACAGGTTGTAAATAATCCGGACGTTCATGGAATTCCGTGAGCATGATGATGTGGAAGGTTTTATGCTTCCCGTCAATATCGACGATATAGTCAACATCGGAAACTTTTGATATTATATCGTACCGACCTTTCCAAGAAATAAGGAGTCTGTTTTCTCTACAAGGTAGCAGGACCAATACTTTGTCACCTGGACAGAGTTGTCGCAAGCGTCTGGTCTTATTGGCAAATTGCCTTGCCTTCTGTTTCGCAAATTCAGAAGAAGCAGTTGCCAATTTGCATGCTTCAATAATCTTGTGTCTAAGTGCAATGACATATTCATAAGAGGATTTTGTGTCATCGACAATATTATCAGCAGTTATAAGATCATGAAGTAAGGACATAGGACCTCGCGGTTTCGCGCCGAAGACAAGTTCAAAAGAAGAAAATCCTGTATGTTCGTTGGCGACCTCTCTATATGCAAAAAGAGCCGCGGGTAAAACCCTGTCCCAATCCTGAGGATGATCCTCAGTTATCTTACCTAGTAGGTTTTTCAGAGTTCTATTCAGACGTTCCACCATCCCATTGGACATAGGATGATAAATACTACTCAGAGATCTCTCTATCTTTAGAGTCGACATCACTTGAGACATGGTATCCGATATAAGTTGGCTACCATGGTCCGATAATATTTCTGCTGGAAATCCCAGACGAGAAAATATTAACCAAAGAGCATCTGCAATATCAGCAGTAGTTATGCTCTTTAGAGGAACAGCCTCTGGCCAACGTGTACATATATCCACACACGTCAAGATAAATTGGTGTCCTCTAGCAGACTTTATCTTAAATGGACCAATGATGTCTATCGCCATTTTTTGAAATGGTCGAATGGGAATGTCTGCAGCCTGAATAGGTGCAGCATGGCGTGGACCTCTGGATTTAACCTCTTGACATACTTTACAAGATCGACAATAGATTCGTATGTCCTTATTCACAGCAGGTCAAAAGAAAGATGCAAGAACTCTAGATTTAGTACGGGAAAACCCATATGTCCAGCACACTGAGAATCATGAGCGTGCTGTAAGATTTTAACTCTCATATTTTTGGGCACAAGAATTTGAGAATGAATGGATTTAGCGGAGTCTTGTACCATACGTACAAGTACGCCATTCCTCATCGTAATCCAAGATTTACGATTTGTATCCTTATTCGGATCACCTTTTGTTGTCAGAGTAAAGAATTTCTTCAGAGTAGGATCATCTTCCTGCTGTTTTATAAAGGAAACATGCGAAATCTCCAAGAGATCACCTTGGTTCTGGTCATCATTATCTCCAGAAGGCGAAGATTGCGGCATGTTTAGAGCTTGAGCTCTAGTGACTACAGCATTTGCAGTATGCATATTATCACTTTCCCACTCGGCAATTTGTTGCGGAGTGCATTCTTTCGCACCATGAATGCGACCGACGATAAGATCAGCGATCGGATTCGGCAGCAGACATGCGTGCACATCTCCTGTAAAGAAGGGAGTAGAGATGTTGATAATGGCAGTGGAGTACTTCTCCAATGTGCCACCAAATGTTATGCATTTGATTATCTTGCCAGTGGCTCGAGAAGGATCTATAAGTGACTGCCTCACTCCAATGGTTGTGGACCCGGAATCGAAAAGAATTGAGACCGGAGTACCATCTACTAGACCTCTATTCAATACAAGAGCACCTCTTCCATCATGCGCGACTGACGCAGGAAGAGCAGGAAGAGGATGACCACAGCTTAAAGTCGAAACTGTGGTTGGCTCGAATAATGTTTTGCATTGGGAACACTGAAATGCTCTGTCAAAATCGAAAGCAGAACATCCCACACTATTAGAATCTTTCTTATCATTGGTTTGATTACCGGCTTCGTGAAACTCTTGTTGTGCAGAGTTAGCCTGGTAATGAGATTTACCATGTCTTTTGTGTTGTGATCTACCTCGGTTATTGTTGCCTCTGTAATTATTATTCCCTCTGTTATAACCCCTATTTGGGTTTGAATCACAATATTCATGATCATAATCATCATGCTCATTATAATGAGTATCCCTGTAATGTTGGTTTTGTTGTTTCCATGAAGAAATTGGGTAGTTCCTATGGTTACTCCCTTTTCGGAAATTTCTATCATTATGGGCACCCCTCGCGTATCGAGGACTGTCAGCCCGATTCCAGTTCTTCGAAGAAGAACCCTGATTTGAGTGGTTACCTTGGTTTTGATACTTATTCCAATTAACCTTTTTATCAAATTTATTTTGAGCTCCTTGGAATTTGTGTGAGTAATTATGATTATATTCTGTTGCTGAAGCAACTGGCATACCCTCTTTAATGTTAGTGTTACTAAGAATCATGTCAGGGTGTGCCGTGGCATACTGGTCACAATATTCTTCCATTTGCTTTAATGTACTAGGTTTACGCTCATGTAAAATCTCTAGGAATGGTTTATTTACCGAAGACATGACCTTGTCTCTTAGCAATAAATCCGTAAGACCATCAAATGTTTTCTCTATTTGGATAATTCAATCCATCGTGATAGTGTAAGTCGTGCTTTTGAAATGAATTCTGAGAATTCTACACCTACCTCAGGTCTCATTGTTTTAAACAAAAGACGATAACCTTCCTCTGACAGCTGGTATCTCTTTATCAAAGCTGCCCTAATAGCATCATAATTATCCTTGTTGGCCTCTTCAACCAAACATAACTTAGTCAGAGACTCCCCTTTTAGATTTTCAGACAACTGATTCACATACTGTGATTTGTCAACATTATGAGCTCGACAAGCACGTTCAAATCTAGAAAGCCAAAATGTTATATCATCACTGGCAGAGTTAAACGCTGGCACCTTGACCTTATAATTAAAGGGTTTACCATTACCACCAGATGTCTGATTAACATTAGTCATACATGTCAATCTTAATTTCTCTAACTCAAATTCATGTTCTTTTATCGCTTTTCTCTCTTCAGCTTCTAATTTTTTCTGTTCTGCACAGCAGCAGCTTCTAATTTTTTCTGTTCTGCAGCAGCAGCAGCTTCTAATTTGTTCTGTTCTGCCACAAATCTCCTTTCCTCCACCTGCATATGCAATTTCTTTTGTTCCGCAGCAGCATCAGCTTCTCTTTCTAATCTTTTCTCTTCAGCCAGGGCTTTTCTCTCTTCAGCAGCAGCTTTTCTCTCCTCAGCAGCAGCTTCTAATTTTTTTCTTCTATTTGAAGTTTTCTCTCCTCAGCAGCAGCTTTTTTCTCCTCAGCAGCAGCTTTTTTCTCCTCAGCTTGCATCTGCAATCTGAAATTCTCAGCATCTATCTTCTTTTGTTCAACTTCTGCTTTCCATTTATTCTCATCTTTTTGTTTTTTCTCTTCTGATTTTAATGCAATAGCAAATTGAGCAGTTGCCCATTCTTCTAACTATTTACCAGTCTTATCAAGGGATTTCCCTTGTGCAATAAAGTAATCTAATGTAGACATCTTGTCTTATTAAATCAGAAACCTGAAAAAGTAAATAAATTACCTTATTTCACTTTCATGGGAGACAAGTCTATACTATAGACTTAGTCTTAGTGAAAACCTTGTATGGTTATTTTGTTTATAATATAACCAATGATAACTTGAGTACCTGTGGAAAACAATATCTTCTATCCCAATCACTGTGGGAGACAAACCTTACAAAGGTCTTGTACACTTTCTTAATGTAATCAATGATCATAAGTACTGGTCTGTACTATAATATAAATATATTCAAATATACCTTATATATTATCTGTCAACCAAAGACATTAACAAGGACAAACAAGAAAAGACAATATGAAAACAATTGCAGGAGTCAAATTAAATTAAATAGAAAACTGAAGTAAATAATAATGATAACTGCAATGAATAAACAATACAAATAACGCCACAGTGTATAAACATAAGGGTGTAAAGAACTGAAATGAAAGGAAAGATGAGACCTACAATTATACAAACAAATCAAACAAAACTAAAGAACATAGAAATATTACAAAAACAACAAGAAAGACAGTATCGTCACAGCTAACAAATATTTGCAAACAATGTTGCATGCAAATTTCAATTAAGAAATTTGCTCCCTATAGAACGCTAGAGCAAGACAAATGTCACTTGGTATTTCCTGTTCTAGTCACCTCCCATCCAGGCCCGCAGAATACAAACTAACTTAACACACAACAAATAACATATAAACATAAATACCATTAAACCTTAATAGCATAAATGCATACATAATATGATTAAATAATATGGCAATGTGATGTTAATAGAGTGTCGCAGAAAGGATGTGTTGCAGAGAAGGCTTATCTTTTATTCAAAATAATTTTTCACTTTTAATAAGTTATTAAATTATTGAATTAACTTATTACAATGTTCAATTCTTTTGAGCATATGAAGATCCAACGATGAAATATGCACTTTATGTTCAACAACACTATGATTCTTCTGTACAGGATCAACAATCACTTCTTTCTTCTGTACGATGAGAAATGTCAACAGTACTGCTCCAGATATTTTCTACACTTGATACAAATGACTTGTGTAATACCGTCTGTACAGCAAAAAACTGTCAACAAGCGCTGACCTAGATACAGCATCCGATCGGTAATACAGGTCAAGCTGACATCGACTGCCCCGTTGTAACTTGTACACTGGTGTTCATGCGTGTCGTATGTGGCGTCAGGGATGGTCTGGTTATCATAACCCCAGGAATCTGGTTCACCACTGTAGAGTATCAAAGATACGCTAAGTCTGGCCACTACTGTAGAATAAACGTGTTGTTGTGTATTGGCCACTGTTGAATGAACCTGTCATGTAGACCTTGAGTGGGAGTGTCAAGTAACGCGAATGGTGTAGTAGTTCGGTGTAACAGACCTCTTGGTAATAACTCTCACACACTCTCATGTAATGCAATGACGACTTGAACTGCCTCTGACATTTCAATAGTTTAATGAAGGCACGCAAACTGGACAGCACGGATACAGTCATGGACACATGTTGACATACATTCGTTGGTTATTTTAATCGTGGATAATACATTCATGTAGTAGTGAAATATCATTCAACCCAAGGTGGTATTCACTGTTCTGGTAACTAATCGCCGTATCCTCTACTGACTGAACGCGTCAATGAGGATCGGTAAACATACAAAAGTCATTGGCCGAACCTTCATTTCATAGCTAAGTTCTTAAGCTGAAATATGTCCAATGTTTGTATAACACTCATAAACCACGATAGTGGGTTTTCACCTCATAACAAGATCTCGATACCACTGCCCGATAGTAGGATACATAATCTGTTCTCTTGACAGTGATCAAAAATATGATGACAGGAATATAACATGGCCGCCTTCCTGAGTTGTCGCTCACTCACTCGTAGGAAGGTAGATATAAGCCAAAGTTAATTTATAATGTGCATATAAATAATTTCATAAAGTTTTCCATACAGCTCTACAGTAATCAAGTTAATTCACGTAGACATAACTGCTGTAGGAAAGCCTGTCATCTTCGTCGATACAAAACACAACCCTAGCGATACGAAGCACAATGTTCCATCTAGGTCTAATCGACTCGAGATCATCAAAATTACGGTCTGGCATACCTGGAGTCCGAATCACACATATGAGGAGGATCTCTGACAAATAGACTCTTGCAGAGACATAAACTTCTCCTGGAAAAACATCTATGAATCACTGTTAAACCTTAAACAGTGCCAGCCCTGGAAAAAGCACTCAGCCATCTTAGCGACATTATCGGAACTCTTCACAACCCAGTAGGACTACGAAAACCTGCGCTAGATTCCGGTAGAAAGAATATAGTCCGACCTGAACATACAAAGGTATACAATATACGACTGAATCTTCTTTCACTAGACAAGTAGTACACATGAATTCAGGCCATAAACATAACAAGCAAAATTAATCTATTTTCTGGCCCGAACAAATAAGAACGGACATGAATACAATATCCATGCGCCGAGTCAATATCAAGAAAGATCACTCATATAATCAAAAGTGTAAATCAATCATGAATTATCTAGCTTTACCAGAGGAAGCATTTTCATACACAAATGAATGCAAATATATATTTTCCATATTAAATAGCCATATCGTATTTTTGTAATATGTGCGTCAAAATATGCACGCAACAATGATGTATATTGAAGATAATAAACTTAACTAGTGCTATTTGCATCCATCTGAATCATATATTCATAATGTGTATATCGGTTAATTAAAATTTCAATTGCTTTTATTTTCTGTGTATCTGAATAAAAACACGTCAAAATTATTGTATTACTTAAATAGACATATTTCTGGAAGCGTGAAGGCAGACAGACTGGCCACGAAAAGTGGACACAATTTTCAAACTCAGGAAGGGAAGCACAGTTATAATAGCAGTAATACGAAATATCATCGAAGACAAATAACATAGATAACACACAGAGGCAGATATAACAGAGACATAATATTCCTTACTGTAAAGATATGGTAATGATAGGGATCTACTGTACTACACGGTGAAGGACCCGATGAGAGACTTCCATGTTTTGGACAGCAGTTGTCATTACTGGAACCGGTTTCCCTTGAAGCTCCAGGAGGAGCACGACATCTGCGTTACCACTGTATGATTGAAAGATGTAATCTACGTGGGAACTTGATCAACTACCCAACCTTGCGCAGCGCTGTATCTACTGGTCATGTAGATGTAGTGTGAGAGTGGAAGCAACGCGAATGGTGTACTGTTCTATGTAGTTGACACTAGATAATACTGCACTCACACACACTTATACGAGTCAATGATGGCTGGAACTAAAGCTGACGTTTTTCGCACCTTTTATTAAGGACACACACACTTGACGTGAACATCTGCATACGACAGTACATGGTTGACAGGACATCATCATATTGCATAATTGAGTAGCAACATCATTAGTGTATTCAGGCGGCATATGAATATATATTATGGGACGACAGTAGGCAGACGTTCTAGTTGTCTGTCGTCGCATACTCAGTAAATGTACATACATGAATAGTAATAGCGGTTCGTTGCTAGAACCTTTTCTTGACAATAATAATGTTATTTCATAATAACGGAGTTCCTTGATGTTAAGATCTCCGATCCACTGTCTGATAATAAGAGTTAGATTCTGTTCTCAGGCCAGTGATGCACCATAATGACAGTACTTCCAAAATGGCCACCTTCTTTGAGTTTTCGCTCACTCGTCCAACAGAAGGATAATAATAAAGCCAAAGTTAATTCAACATTTGAATATATATATATATAACTTCATAGAGTTTTCCATCTAGCTCTACATTAATAAGGTTGGTTCATGTAGATAGGAATACTAGTGGAACCTGTCATCTTCAACTGTGCATATGGACGACCAACGACGTTCAAACTAGGTTGTCATCTAAACCTAACCAAACGAAGGTCATCAAAGAAAAGAGGGTCTGGCTTTACCTGGAGTTCGAATTTAAACATAATAAAGTACATGAGAAGAAGCTCTGAGACAATACTCTCGCAGAGACATTCCCTCCTTATGGAAAAATCATCCACAAATCACTTTTTAATCATAACAGGACCAGCCCTAGGAAAACACTCAGCCATTATCGGCGGCTACTTCGGAACTCTCTACAACCCAGTAGGTCTACGAATACCTGCGCCAGATTCCGGCACAAAGAATATAGTCCGACCTAAACATACAAAGATATACAATATAAAACTGAATCTTCTTGCACTAGACAAGTAGTACACATGAATTCGGACCATTAACATTCCTGCAAAAACCTTAAGCAAGAACAATCTGTTTCTAGCTATAATGGACATAAAAATGACTTAGGTCTAGATTCCTACGCCGTTCGATATACAGAAACGAAACAGGAACCGATAACTCAAAGAATAAATACACATCGACTATTCTGAGTTCTCTCCCATTAGCTAGGAGTCGTAAATTCATAAATAAATATATTTTTATCAAACAAATAATTACATTTTTCATTTGTAAGCGTACCGACAGTAATTTTTGCGCCGTACAAAAAATATGTGCGCAACACTTACCAAGATGAGATCAAGTAATAGTATTTAAATTAAGAGCCGGCTACTGTAGAATCATATACCATCTGTTCAACAAATTAACAATCAAACAGACAGACATGCGGACGTGAGAGAGAAGACTGTACACAGAAGAACACATCATTTATGAATGTCGGCTTCACAAAAAGAGCAGACTGACAACGTGGCTTTCACCAACCCACGTGAGGATCAACGAGAGAAGCCTGAGACAGACTGCCAACGTTGTGACACAAATAGATGTCGTTATATGAGAACGAAAGACAAATATGAAGAAACGTTGAAACATCTGGTAATCTATGCAGTGACATTCCAACAGCTCCAAATCTGTTTGTCAAAATTATGTAACAAACATATGGGCCGTGCCAGATTGTTGACGTCTGTACAGGCCTCAGAGTTGATGGAAATCAAACACACACTACTCACACATACGATAGTGATAACACTACATAACATACTCACATTCGCAATCCATTAGATTCGTTTTTGTGTAAATACTAAATTAATTTTAAAATAAGGAATTAGAAGTATTCGTTTAATGTAGTAAATAAAATTGCTGTACAGTAATTCAATCTTAATATCTTGCCAATAATTCTACTTTCACAAGAAAATGTTCTGTCAGAACCGAAAAGTGCTCGTGTTAATCTCTGTAACATTCTGTATTTTAAACGTGGCAGACAATATTGGTCTACGGCAATCCCTTTTCAGTATATCCCTGTTCTACATGTTCTTAGTACGACAGAACGTCAGGCCGTTCAAACATCGTATCACTGGAATGATAAAGGTTTATGCCTGTCCAGATCTAGCTTGCACAGTCTTCTTCTCTGGTATTACTGTTCATTCGATCGTTCATGACGTCAGACTTGCCTTTCTCTTGTTTTATTACTAGCATTATAACTAGACCACAAGCTAATTTATATGTGGGCATGCCTGCAAATAATATCAATGTAGAAATGAATGTAGAGAATACTACAAGCATCAAAAGCCAACAACAACAACAACAACAAGTTATTAACAATATCTTACAAAAACACAGAGAAGTGCTGTAAGACCATATGAAGACAGCTTCACAACAGTAAAGAGACGAAGATGACATGTAAAATGGCCACATATCAAAATCATATAGGCTACCAAATATGTTTCTTCACAGCGTAGTATTAAGTAATAAAAGTCAGGTCAACTCTAATAATACAATTATTTCACTGTTGTATCAATACAAATGGTGACATTCATATTCTGTAAAAGTATTAACACATGCACACACTCACATTCACATAAGTTTAAGAAAATGGTTTAAAGCCTGAACATAACGGTACTGCAAGCAGCCACTGAGTCTATTATCAAAGAGGAAAGCCAGACTAAAAAACCATGTTGAACTGAAGAACTACAAAAGCTTGATGATGAACTACACAACAGAGAGAGAAGCAATTATATAAGACAATCACAAACACTGGTCACGTGCAAAATCAAATTTCTTTATGCCTTGCCACAGTTTTGTAAGTCTAGGAAGCATTGTGTTTACATTGCAGGGGTAACAACAACATAAGAAAAACAAATACAAAATTAAATAAAACTTATAGTTTTCTGCATTAACTATTTCCAGTTCATTAATCAGATAAAATAGATCGTGGGAACGTTTAAAATGTAGCGGGTAAATCGAAATTAATTTATGTGCAGTAAGAAATTATTTGTTTGTTTAATGTTGTAACATATACATGTTTTCATTATATTTTATCATTATATTTTTTTAAACATATTCAACTTTTTTTTTTATTATTAATGAAAAAAAACAACCCTGTTCAACTTCTGATGGGTTATAATTGGCATATACAGTACTTTGCAAAAAAATGGCAGTCATATTTTCGCAACGCAGCACACTCATAGAAGCAAATAACAATAAAAACTGTATGTCTAGAGGAAGATTGATATCTCCCCTATCTATTAACAGTGGTTTCAGTACAATATAATGTTGCCTTCTCCAGCAAGGCAAGCCTGGATGCGGCGAGGCATACTTCCCACAATTGTTTGTAGGTAATTGTGAGTCAGACTGTCCCAGTATTTTTCAGCTACCTTCTTCAATTGTTAAACGTCTCTGAGTCCACTCTTTTTTAAATGATTAATTGAGTAGTGAGCATATTATTATGAAACGTCTCGGGAAAGAATGAACGGTGGAAAAAACAGGAGGATTCTCTAGCGGACCCTCATTTAAAAATGATTCTTGAGGGGAGGCCCAACAGTCCATTGGGTTAAGGTCGGGACTGTTGCTGGGCCACTTCAGCACTATCACATTCTTCTCTTGCAGCCATGCTTTGGTGGTATGAGCTGTATGATTTGGGTAATTGTCATGTTGAAATGTGCACCCATCGGTGTACATGACCTGCATAAATGGCAGAAGGTGTCCCTCTAGTATGTCGATATACCTTTCTTTCATGAGAATTCCTGTGAAAACACACAGTGGGGTGGCACCTCTTGCTGACACCCCTCCCCAAAGATGGAATTTCTGGGTATGTTTCGGTCGCCGGTACACAGGCGTTACAGAGTCTTTCGTCCAAATATTTATTTGGGCAGGATAAGACCAAACAGAACATTCATCTGAAAAAAAAATCCCATTGTCCCATGACAAATTTTGGTGTTCGTGGCACCAATTCAAGCGCATTTTTATGAGTCTCTGTGAGCAGCAAATTCGTTATCTGTGGATATCTCAATTCAACTGCCCAGCATACGTTACACCTTTTTGGAGTTATGAGCAATCGGTGTTCGAAATTACCAGCTTTTTTGTGTAATTCATCCTGTGATAGCCCCGGTTGACTCAGTGAAGCATTACATAATCCCCTGGGCTTATAACTCGTGTTCAGTCCGCTGCTGCCGTTTGTTTTAGAACCTCTTCATTCGCCAGTTTGATTTCCGAATTTCAAGCGCCGGAAATTACGTCCTTTGTGTCCAAATTCTTGGCCTCCCCAGCATAGAAAGTTGTTTCGCTCGATTCATCATTACCTACGAACAAACATTTTTTTACTCACAGTTTGTAGACAGTTTCCGCTCAGGAATGTTAAGTGGAGTGCCTGGAAATTTTGGAACATGTTTGATTTCCTTCATTTCCAAAGCTTGTGAAATAACATTTTTGTCTTTTTATCCATTTTCTGCCACTAGCATTAGTTGTCGTCTGCTCTAGATGGTTTTCTACTCTGCTAATTTTTATTATTATGTGCTGTAAAATCCTTATTGATTTAATTATACATTTACAAATTGTAAAATTGAGTTACTTAAGTGGATTGCAAATTTGGGGCAGAACACCAAATCCTCATTAATTAGTTTTCAGCATATTTGCTGAGCCACCAAAATGTGTGACTGCCACTTTTTTTGCAAAAACAAAACAAAAACTGTATATTGTTTTCAATTCCAGAATAATAGAACAACTACCGTATTAGAAAGGGGCTAATATTTACATATTCAACATCACGTTACAAAGTATATTACTTTTATGGTTTTATTACTCTATAAATGCTAATTTCTCTGCCATGATGTACAAAGATTGTGTAGATTTAACCACCAAAATAAAACTTCGACAGTTCAAAATCGAACACAAAAACAAAACATTCATGGTTTTCTCTTAAATGTATTAAAGCAAACGTATGACAGCTCAAACACATTGACATTCTGAAAATATAACATCTATAAAGAAAAAAAAGGAATTTCTGGATTTACACAGCTGGATGAAAGCGGCATGAATCTACATCTATAACGGTACTTCAAGCAGCTGGATTTACACCAGCTGCGGAGGTCCATGACTTAGTTCCTCACAAAATCCGAAAATAAGTATTACGTTAATAGTGCTTGGGTGTATGCCATGTGAACTAATGAAAACTAAAAATCTTGTGAAAACTACCTTGAGATAGAAGCGGCATTATCATTATATCTACAACCACCAAGAGTCATACCTTGCGAAGGTAAATGAACTTGAAAACCCATATTATATACACTTGGGGGAGGTTGGCCACTTGCAAGTGTAACCACTAATGCAAAGCTAAAGAAAACACTTAGTAAAACGTAAGCTGAGAATCAGTTTCCAGTTCATAATGTAACGTACAGGACAAATCTATATGTGCATACAATGAACTTGGTTTGATGCGGGTATATAAATGTTCGTGGTAATATCATTACCCTTTTATAAAACACATTCAACTTGAAAAAGAATCAGCCTTTCGAACCTTTGGTGATATAATTGGCACAAATATTTTTTCAAATGTCCAAATAATAGCCTAACAAGGTGAGTTGTAACTGTAAAGTGGCTAAAATTTCATATCTATAAGTTACTGGTCGTGAAAACGTTTGTCATGGGATTTTCTGTGAAACAGTTTTTTCATGATGATGAAAGTTACACACTTTTGTCAGCGCTTCTCGAAACTTGTTTTGTTTGATGATTGAGGTATTTAACTTTAAAATGTTAGCGATACACGTTAACATTGAGAAGTTGCAGAGCGGATAAGATTTGACACCTCCAAGATATGGATCATGGAAAGACGCCTTTTAATTGTTTTATAAAGCACAAAGTTCATCCATGTTTTATATTTAAATTTAACAAAATAGTAGGTAAACTTTTAGAGATGTTTGTCAATACTTGAGATGTGAGTTGTATCAATGGCTTAGTGGCTTGTAACCATTACAGCTTGTCACGTGGTAGGAAGCCTGCACAAAGGTCATCATTGACTTAGTGGTTCATGTAACCGTCACTACAGCTAGTCACGTGGTAGGAAGCCTGCACAAAGGTCATCATTGACTTAGTGGTTCATGTAACCGTCACTACAGCTAGTCACGTGGTAGGAAGCCTGCACAAAGGTCATCATTGACTTAGTGGTTCATGTAACCATGACTACAGCTAGTCACGTGGTAGGAAGCCTGCACAAAGAATCAACATACTCTTGTAGTAGTGGTGTCTGTGTCAATGTGTTTGACTTGATGAGGTCGATAACCCCATTCACAAACTCATATCAGACGTTTTGTACAACTGTTGATGGTACAGTAGAGTAGTAGGGTATGTTGGAAACAGGTATAATTCTGCAGGCGCGCTGCAGGCGCGCTGCAGGCGCGTGACTTTTATATAGCAAAAATTCTGCAGGCGCGTGACTTTTATATAAGCGCAATCTGCAGGCGCGCGGCGCAAGATGGCGGACTTGAGCTAACAAGGGGGGGTTATTTGGGTCAAGATGGCGGATTTGAGCTAACAAGGGGAGGTTATTTGGGTCAAGATGGCGGACTTGAGCTAACAAGGGGGAGATAACAAGATGGCGGATTTGAGTTAACAAGGGGGAGATAACAAGATGGCGGACTTGAGCTAACAAGGGGGAGATAACAAGATGGCGGATTTGAGCTAACAAGATGGCGGACTTGAGCTAACAAGGGGGAGATAACAAGATGGCGGACTTGAGCTAACAAGGGGGAGATAACAAGATGGCGGATTTGAGCTAACAAGGGGAGGTGGGTAAGATGGCGGAGTTGAGCTAACAAGATGGCGGACTTGAGCTAACAAGGGGGAGATAACAAGATGGCGGATTTGAGCTAACAAGGGGAGGTTATTTGGGGCAAGATGGCGGATTTGAGATAACAAGGGGGAGATAACAAGAGGGCGGGATGACTTTTTATATAAGGAAATACTCATTACGCAGGTGGAGCAGCAGGCGGGATGACTTTTTATATAAGGAAATACTCATTGTGCAGGTGGATGCATACAGCAAACGGGATGACTTTTTATATAAGGAAATACTCATTGTACAGATGGAGCAGCAGGGGTTGGTACATGACTTTTATATAAGGAATTGAGGAGGAGCAGCAGGTGGGATGACTTTTTATATAAGAAAATACTCATTGAGCAGGTGGAGCAGCAGGCGGGATGACTTTTTATATAGGAAAAATGTGCAGGGGCAAGATGGCGGGGTGACTTTTTATATAAGGAAATACTCAGTGTGCAGGTGGAGCATCAGGCGGGGGGTGATGACTTTTTATATAAGAAAATACTCAGTGTGCAGGTGGAGCATCAGGTGGGGTGACTTTTTATATAGGAAAATGTGCAGGGGCAAGATGGCGGGGTGACTTTTTATATAAGGAAATACTCAGTGTGCAGGTGGAGCATCAGGCGGGATGACTTTTTATATAAGAAAATACTCAGTGTGCAGGTAGCACCAGGCGGGATGACTTTTTATATAAGGAAATACGCAGTGTGGAGGTGGAGCAGCAGGAGAAGTGGATAACTTTTTAATATAGTAATATGTGTTTATTGAGATAACAAGAAGACGATAATAGGAAGAGGATAATAGTTAGACTTTGAGATTTTTAGATAACAAGAAGACGTTATTTATAGACATATATTAATTCTGCAGGCGTGATACAGGGGTAAGATGGCGGGGTGACTTTTTATATAAGGAGAAAAATGGCGGCGCGCTGCAGGCGCAAGATGGCGGGATGACTTTTTATATATAGGGAAAATGTACAAGGGCAAGAGGGCGGACTTGAGATAACAAGAAGGTGGTATATGGCGCAAGATGGCGGGGTGCTTTTTTTATATAAGGAATTGAGGAGGAGGCGAGGAGGAGACCCATGAATTTTTTATATAGAGATATGTTTAGATAACGAGAAGACGTTATTTATAGACATATATTAATTCTGCAGGAGTGATGCAGGGGCAGGGATGATATTTTTGTGTGATGTGGTATGGTTTTGGAGGTGGAAGAGAGATATTTTAGATGTTGAGGGGAGATGTGGTGACGTTGTCAGGATGCAGCTGTGTACATTTTTGGGGTGTAGCAGGCGAGTGGACCAGCATTGAGAGGTGGGAGTGAAGAGGCGTCGGTGACGAGGTACGGGTGTAATGTAGCAGGTGGGGTTAGGTTAGGGGGGATATTTTTGTGTGATGTGGTATAGTTTTGGAGGTGGAAGAGAGATATTTTAATCTGTAATGTAGCAGGTGGGGTTAGGTTAGGGCGGAGTAGTAGGGTGTGTGTTGTGGAATTGTTTTGTTATGTGTGTTGGTGTGTGTGTGTTTATATGTCTACATCCGCGTGACTTTTATATAACGAAAATGTGTTGGAGGAACGTGGAGGAGGAGAGGTCTTGGAATATAGTAATATATAAGTTCATTAATGGCGGGTGTGTTGTGTGATGATTATTTTACAAACAGTTATACGTACATATTACAGATAGGTAGCCGATATTACAACAGTTAGATGCTATTTAGTTATACATATATAGAAATATAAAAGAGAAAACACTAGATACATTTTATATATTTATTGACAAAGTTAGTTGATCTATGGGTGACATATAACCGCACTTCTTTTCGTATACCCCTTGGAGCTCTCAGAACACAGGTGGTTCGGTTTACTTGGCGAGTCTGTCAATGCACGTTTTGTCTTGTTCGTTCAACGAGGGGGTCAAATGGGAAGATTTCCCTTTTAGGCTTCTAAGTTTGTCACTGCTGGGTTGACTTTTGTCAAACTTTTTTTGGCGCAACGTGTGGTGCAAATCTGCCTCCCGCTCGCAGCATAACGAAAAAGAGACGTTGGATGGGCGGGTTTTTGCAGAGGTGTCTTAACGTGACACCAGGTACGGAAATCACATCTTTGAACATATCTACCCCTAGGTCCGCGTAAAAACTAACGTGTTGTTCTAACGCTGTGTGTGGCTAGTGATGAGAATATAAGACGCTGAGAGGTGAAGTTTGGTCGTAGACAACTACTCACTAGGAAATGCCCGTGCGGTGGTAGAAATACCCCCTCGACACGATAGAAATATGCCCTCGAGATGATATAAATATACCCTCGACACGACAGAAATATACCCTCGACACGACAGAAATATGTATGTGTAATGATAGAAAATATGACCTCGACACGACAGAAATATGCCCTCGACACGACAGAAATATGTATGTGTAATGATAGAAAATATGCCCTCGACACGACAGAAATATGCCCTCGACACGACAGAAATATGTATGTGTAATGATAGAAAATATGCCCTCGACACGATAGAAAGACGCCCTCGACACGACAGAAATATGTATGTGTAATGATAGAAAATATGACCTCGAGACGACAGAAATATACCCCCGAGATGATAGAAATGTGACCACCGGTTTTGGGAGAAAACTTTAGATATCACCCACCAAAGGATTTTCGCACGTGTAATAAAGGGGGGTCTCGATAAAATTTACTCTCTCGACCTTCACTCAGCTCTCCAAAGGTTTAAGTATTGCATCACTTCTTGGCATGTTCACCTAGTTAGTGGGAGCCGTCACCTACAAAGAGGTATGACCCCACCTGCAAGGGGTGGTCCTGGAAACAGTCTGTAGCAGTGCAGTCTGGCTGATCGAGTGCGGCTCGCAATGGGAAGGCAAAAGCGGTCCCTAAACAATATCGGGTTGTAGTCGGTTGTGTCGATCGAGAGGTGGAGATATCACAGCTTAGAAGGGAGTTTTGAAGCGAGTTGAGGTTTTGTGTTTTCTTTTGTAGTGGTGTGGGTGAGGTCGGGAGGTTTTTTGTGTGATGTATTGTACCGGTAGTGTGTTTGGTTGTAGGTATCTTAATTGTGTGGTGTAGTTTGTGGGGCTGTCGAATCGTGGGGTGTGCTGGGGTATGGGTTTTTTGTGTGTCGGTATTTTAATTGTTGTATCTACAATATGTATAGATCAGAGTGAAGTTTTAGAAACCAGTACTAGTTCTACCATCGAACTTGCGTCCTGGTAGTGTGTGTGTTGTTTATTTTACATATAGACAGGTATACATATACAAGATGTTACAGCAGTTATACGCTAAATAGTCAAGCTAAAACACTAGTCTCAAACGCATTGTAGGTCGCTTGACACCTGCCCAGCCTTATTTGCTCACTAACAGCAACTTGCTTAATGAAAAGCTAATCGATTGTGTTATAGCGGCTTTAAGCTAGGTTGTGAAACGGTTTGAGACACGATTCGTGGTGACAGATGGTTACATACTCAGAAACCTAAGCGATACTCAACGTGCTGTTGAACAAATATTCAGTGTTAGCTTTCTTGGTTTGATAGAGGCTTTAACTATAAATTATCTGTAATGTTTTAAATAGTCTTGTTAAGGTATTATCTCTATAATATTGCGTATGCGTAAGCAATAACAGGAGATTTTGTGTGTGTTTTTATTAGGTATAGATACACTACGCAAAAGTGATCTCACCAGAACTTTGTTATCTATGTAGATGTGTCGTAGTCTAGTTACAAACAGCAAGGTGGTTTAGAAGTAACTTTATCATTTTTATTGGAAGAAAATTGTGTTTTTTATCGTTTACATGTTTTGTAACAAATTTGATTGCTCCAAAACTTTCACACAATTAGGTTACTACTTGACTTGAGAAGAAGGTCTTTTTATAAACACTCTTGAGTGAATTCCCATTTTTTCCTATCCGCTATAGAATAAAGAGGAAAATATATTTTTAAAAGTATTACCTGTTATAGAGGCAGATGAGTAAGGTTCGGTATGATGGAGGCGGTTTTGGTTTTGTGTTGTGTTGTGTGTGTAGTGGGTCACGGGGTAGTTTTCTTTATTATTTATATTATAGCATGAGTAATAAAA
This sequence comes from Oreohelix idahoensis, assembly GCA_024509875.1. Classification (NCBI taxonomy): domain Eukaryota; kingdom Metazoa; phylum Mollusca; class Gastropoda; order Stylommatophora; family Oreohelicidae; genus Oreohelix; species Oreohelix idahoensis. The sequence goes on along the minus strand of JAMPIV010021262.1, from coordinate 98,127 downwards.
TCTACTTACCCCAATGTTCAGTTAATGTTATGTAAATGAACCGTAAACACTCGCAGTCTCCAACATAAAAAATATTGGGAAAGACCACACTGAACAAAAACAAATAGACAATTTATTGAACACACCCGTAGAGATATATCTTGCAGGTAGACTAAAGTATGGCGGCAACTAAACACGTACTTAGCGTTACAATCTGTAACTGATTCATGGTCGAGACCAGTTTCATACATTTTAAGAAAAACCCAACAACCACGTGTTGTACCCTCACTAGAAAGAAATCGGATCGATGACCCGTGCAAATCAGCGATCGTGAATTTCTGTTCACGTCACTACGGTAAAATACAAACCATCAATAGTAGAAAAAAACTTATAAAAGAAATATTCCTACGTTCGTGTGTTCGAATCACCGCCAGCTTGCATCAATTTTTTTATTCAACCTATAGATAAATAGATCAACCGTCAAATACTTCTTTAAAAAACACTTGCCCTTGGTAAAAAATAATACCCCTTCTCATAAAAATACTGCCCCTTGTCAAAAAAAATGTCGCCCTCTTCGTAATCAAAGTTCTTCCTATTGTCAAAAAAAAATGTCACCCCGTGACAATTAAATTTCTCCCCTTTACTTCCCTTTGGTAAATACTTACAGTTGCGGTCTTCAACACGCGCCCCAACGGTTTAAGCACTTCATCACTTCTTATCATGTTATAAATTATTCTATCCAGACACTTTCCTTTCTCTCACACGATCACCTTGTGATAAAAATATTTCTTACCCCTTACTTTCACATTGTCATCACTATCATCTCGGCTCAGACAGGACTATAAACATCTATTACCTACCCGATAAAAGCTACGACAAACGTTATCTACCAGTTGTAATAGCATATATAGTCTGTTGTAACGGAACATCGGATAATTTCTTGTTGCCCTAAGACGCCGCAAGGCGTAATGGCCACAGACTGCTTGGTCGGTCGAGGGGTAAGGATGGAAGAAGAAGAAGAATAATAGTATGATGTAGAAAAATACCTACCACGGTCTTACATACTCTCTGTATGGATGTGTATGACATGAAAATCTATTTCTTTTATAAAAAATTTTAGTACAAATGTGTTTCTGCGAAAAACCGAAAGCTAACGGTTCGACGGTGAAACCGACTATCCGTGTTACGCCAATGTTTAATTACACTACAGGTGTGTTTGGAAAAAACAATTAAACAAAGCCGACTGCATTCAGAAAGATCGAGTGAGAGACGCACGCGTGTGTGTTTCAGAGATCTGCGCGTACGAGGTCGATAGACAATTTCATTACGGAGGATGTTTCAAACAGCTGTGTTTGCTAAATCGAGCCCTTGTCGAAAATATGAGTTATTTTACATTAGATCTGTTTCTCATTCGTATCCAAATATTCAGTGTTTAGTCATTATTTCTATAATAGTGTGTGTATTCGTAAGCAATAACAGGAGGTTTTTGTGTATTTCAAAGTTTAGATACACTACCCAAAAGGGGTTTCACCGGGGAGACGAGAGTATGACACCAACTAGATACGGCTTTAGTATTACACTCTATAACTGATTCATTGTCGAGACCAGTTTCAAACATTTTAAGAAAACGCAACAACCACGTGCTTGTAACCTCACTAGAAAGAAACAGGCGTGATGGCCAGTGTGAAACAGCGCGCGTAAAACTTGACTCGTTTTAAAATCCTCGTAACATAGAGGGTGCCGTTAGAACTAAATATAGCTAGCTAGAAAAACGTAATAAAATAGCTAACAGGCAGAGTTTTCGTTAGTATTGGTAGACGAAAAAACTTATCTACAACGAGATTTACATGTGTAAGACTAACACTGTTACTTATTTCTGTTCACGTCATTGCAGACAACCTCAAAACACAAGAGCTCAATAGTAGAAATTTATTTAAAAAAAAAACGTTCCCTCGCTCGTGTACGCGAACCCCCTCCCCGATTTTTTTTTTTAAGGTTTCACTTTTTTATTTTTTTATTTTACAAGTGCGACATCTGGTGATAGGTTTTATATAGTCTCACAATCACCAAAGTTTTTTTTTCGCACGTGTAACAAAGGCTGATCTCGTCGAGAAGTGGGAGTGCAATGTTTGATAGAAGTATATAGTTAATGGTCTCTTTTAAAAGAATACTTGTGTTAAAGAGGAAAATATAAAAATCGGATATATGTCATAACCAGACTAAAATATGACGCCAACTACATATTCATTAGTGTTACAGGTTACAATCGAGACAATGCCGAGGTTAGTTTCAATCATTTTAAGAAAAACCAACACGCACGTGTTTTTTTTTACCACGCGTTGTTAAACTCGATCGATGGTCGGCGCTCGCGATTTTAGTTAACAAGAAGACGATATATTCATATAATAGGAAGATATATTTAGACAATAAGAAGACTTTGAGACAACAGGAAGACGAGAATAGGAAGAGGTTAATAGGAAGACGATATATTTATAGATAACAAGAAGACGATATATTTAGACAAACAATTAGACGATATAGGTAACAAAAGAAGTATACACAAGGTATGTGTGATGCACGTGTTGTTAAGTCAGCCGACCCGATGCTGTAATCAGCATCGGGTTGGCCTCCTTAACCGTTCCAGAGTTCCTCTGGTGCCCAGTTAAAACTGGGTCTGCCCTCCCGGGTTGTGTGCGGTGCATCACACATACCTTGTGTATACTTCTTTTGTTACCTATATCGTCTAATTGTTTGTCTAAATATATCGTCTTCTTGTTATCTATAAATATATCGTCTTCCTATTAACCTCTTCCTATTCTCGTCTTCCTGTTGTCTCAAAGTCTTCTTATTGTCTAAATATATCTTCCTATTATATGAATATATCGTCTTCTTGTTAACTAAAATCGCGAGCGCCGACCATCGATCGAGTTTAACAACGCGTGGTAAAAAAAACACGTGCGTGTTGGTTTTTCTTAAAATGATTGAAACTAACCTCGGCATTGTCTCGATTGTAACCTGTAACACTAATGAATATGTAGTTGGCGTCATATTTTAGTCTGGTTATGACATATATCCGATTTTTATATTTTCCTCTTTAACACAAGTATTCTTTTAAAAGAGACCATTAACTATATACTTCTATCAAACATTGCACTCCCACTTCTCGACGAGATCAGCCTTTGTTACACGTGCGAAAAAAAAACTTTGGTGATTGTGAGACTATATAAAACCTATCACCAGATGTCGCACTTGTAAAATAAAAAAATAAAAAAGTGAAACCTTAAAAAAAAAAAATCGGGGAGGGGGTTCGCGTACACGAGCGAGGGAACGTTTTTTTTAAATAAATTTCTACTATTGAGCTCTTGTGTTTTGAGGTTGTCTGCAATGACGTGAACAGAAATAAGTAACAGTGTTAGTCTTACACATGTAAATCTCGTTGTAGATAAGTTTTTTCGTCTACCAATACTAACGAAAACTCTGCCTGTTAGCTATTTTATTACGTTTTTCTAGCTAGCTATATTTAGTTCTAACGGCACCCTCTATGTTACGAGGATTTTAAAACGAGTCAAGTTTTACGCGCGCTGTTTCACACTGGCCATCACGCCTGTTTCTTTCTAGTGAGGTTACAAGCACGTGGTTGTTGCGTTTTCTTAAAATGTTTGAAACTGGTCTCGACAATGAATCAGTTATAGAGTGTAATACTAAAGCCGTATCTAGTTGGTGTCATACTCTCGTCTGCCTGCTGAAATCCCTTTTGGGTAGTGTATCTAAACTTTGAAATACACAAAAACCTCCTGTTATTGCTTACGAATACACACACTATTATAGAAATAATGACTAAACACTGAATATTTGGATACGAATGAGAAACAGATCTAATGTAAAATAACTCATATTTTCGACAAGGGCTCGATTTAGCAAACACAGCTGTTTGAAACATCCTCCGTAATGAAATTGTCTATCGACCTCGTACGCGCAGATCTCTGAAACACACACGCGTGCGTCTCTCACTCGATCTTTCTGAATGCAGTCGGCTTTGTTTAATTGTTTTTTCCAAACACACCTGTAGTGTAATTAAACATTGGCGTAACACGGATAGTCGGTTTCACCGTCGAACCGTTAGCTTTCGGTTTTTCGCAGAAACACATTTGTACTAAAATTTTTTATAAAAGAAATAGATTTTCATGTCATACACATCCATACAGAGAGTATGTAAGACCGTGGTAGGTATTTTTCTACATCATACTATTATTCTTCTTCTTCTTCCATCCTTACCCCTCGACCGACCAAGCAGTCTGTGGCCATTACGCCTTGCGGCGTCTTAGGGCAACAAGAAATTATCCGATGTTCCGTTACAACAGACTATATATGCTATTACAACTGGTAGATAACGTTTGTCGTAGCTTTTATCGGGTAGGTAATAGATGTTTATAGTCCTGTCTGAGCCGAGATGATAGTGATGACAATGTGAAAGTAAGGGGTAAGAAATATTTTTATCACAAGGTGATCGTGTGAGAGAAAGGAAAGTGTCTGGATAGAATAATTTATAACATGATAAGAAGTGATGAAGTGCTTAAACCGTTGGGGCGCGTGTTGAAGACCGCAACTGTAAGTATTTACCAAAGGGAAGTAAAGGGGAGAAATTTAATTGTCACGGGGTGACATTTTTTTTGACAATAGGAAGAACTTTGATTACGAAGAGGGCGACATTTTTTTTGACAAGGGGCAGTATTTTTATGAGAAGGGGTATTATTTTTTACCAAGGGCAAGTGTTTTTTAAAGAAGTATTTGACGGTTGATCTATTTATCTATAGGTTGAATAAAAAAATTGATGCAAGCTGGCGGTGATTCGAACACACGAACGTAGGAATATTTCTTTTATAAGTTTTCTACTATTGATGGTTTGTATTTTACCGTAGTGACGTGAACAGAAATTCACGATCGCTGATTTGCACGGGTCATCGATCCGATTTCTTTCTAGTGAGGGTACAAACGCGTGGTTGTTGGGTTTTTCTTAAAATGTATGAAACTGGTCTCGACCATGAATCAGTTACAGATTGTAACGCTAAGTACGTGTTTAGTTGCCGCCATACTTTAGTCTACCTGCAAGATATATCTCTACGGGTGTGTTCAATAAATTGTCTGTTTGTTTTTGTTCAGTGTGGTCTTTCCCAATATTTTTTATGTTGGAGACTGCGAGTGTTTACGGTTCATTTACATAACATTAACTGAACATTGGGGTAAGTAGATTTTATTACTCATGCTATAATATAAATAATAAAGAAAACTACCCCGTGACCCACTACACACACAACACAACACAAAACCAAAACCGCCTCCATCATACCGAACCTTACTCATCTGCCTCTATAACAGGTAATACTTTTAAAAATATATTTTCCTCTTTATTCTATAGCGGATAGGAAAAAATGGGAATTCACTCAAGAGTGTTTATAAAAAGACCTTCTTCTCAAGTCAAGTAGTAACCTAATTGTGTGAAAGTTTTGGAGCAATCAAATTTGTTACAAAACATGTAAACGATAAAAAACACAATTTTCTTCCAATAAAAATGATAAAGTTACTTCTAAACCACCTTGCTGTTTGTAACTAGACTACGACACATCTACATAGATAACAAAGTTCTGGTGAGATCACTTTTGCGTAGTGTATCTATACCTAATAAAACACACACAAAATCTCCTGTTATTGCTTACGCATACGCAATATTATAGAGATAATACCTTAACAAGACTATTTAAAACATTACAGATAATTTATAGTTAAAGCCTCTATCAAACCAAGAAAGCTAACACTGAATATTTGTTCAACAGCACGTTGAGTATCGCTTAGGTTTCTGAGTATGTAACCATCTGTCACCACGAATCGTGTCTCAAACCGTTTCACAACCTAGCTTAAAGCCGCTATAACACAATCGATTAGCTTTTCATTAAGCAAGTTGCTGTTAGTGAGCAAATAAGGCTGGGCAGGTGTCAAGCGACCTACAATGCGTTTGAGACTAGTGTTTTAGCTTGACTATTTAGCGTATAACTGCTGTAACATCTTGTATATGTATACCTGTCTATATGTAAAATAAACAACACACACACTACCAGGACGCAAGTTCGATGGTAGAACTAGTACTGGTTTTTAAAACTTCACTCTGATCTATACATATTGTAGATACAACAATTAAAATACCGACACACAAAAAACCCATACCCCAGCACACCCCACGATTCGACAGCCCCACAAACTACACCACACAATTAAGATACCTACAACCAAACACACTACCGGTACAATACATCACACAAAAAAACCTCCCGACCTCACCCACACCACTACAAAAGAAAACACAAAACCTCAACTCGCTTCAAAACTCCCTTCTAAGCTGTGATATCTCCACCTCTCGATCGACACAACCGACTACAACCCGATATTGTTTAGGGACCGCTTTTGCCTTCCCATTGCGAGCCGCACTCGATCAGCCAGACTGCACTGCTACAGACTGTTTCCAGGACCACCCCTTGCAGGTGGGGTCATACCTCTTTGTAGGTGACGGCTCCCACTAACTAGGTGAACATGCCAAGAAGTGATGCAATACTTAAACCTTTGGAGAGCTGAGTGAAGGTCGAGAGAGAGTAAATTTTATCGAGACCCCCCTTTATTACACGTGCGAAAATCCTTTGGTGGGTGATATCTAAAGTTTTCTCCCAAAACCGGTGGTCACATTTCTATCATCTCGGGGGTATATTTCTGTCGTCTCGAGGTCATATTTTCTATCATTACACATACATATTTCTGTCGTGTCGAGGGCGTCTTTCTATCGTGTCGAGGGCATATTTTCTATCATTACACATACATATTTCTGTCGTGTCGAGGGCATATTTCTGTCGTGTCGAGGGCATATTTTCTATCATTACACATACATATTTCTGTCGTGTCGAGGGCATATTTCTGTCGTGTCGAGGTCATATTTTCTATCATTACACATACATATTTCTGTCGTGTCGAGGGTATATTTCTGTCGTGTCGAGGGTATATTTATATCATCTCGAGGGCATATTTCTATCGTGTCGAGGGGGTATTTCTACCACCTCACGGGCATTTCCTAGTGAGTAGTTGTCTACGACCAAACTTCACCTCTCAGCGTCTTATATTCTCATCACTAGCCACACACAGCGTTAGAACAACACGTTAGTTTTTACGCGGACCTAGGGGTAGATATGTTCAAAGATGTGATTTCCGTACCTGGTGTCACGTTAAAACACCTCTGCAAAAACCCGCCCATCCAACGTCTCTTTTTCGTTATACTGCGAGCGGGAGGCAGATTTGCACCACACGTTGCGCCAAAAAAAGTTTGACAAAAGTCAACCCAGCAGTGACAAACTTAGAAGCCTAAAAGGGAAATCTTCCCATTTGACCCCCTCGTTGAACGAACAAGACAAAACGTGCATTGACAGACTCGCCAAGTAAACCGAACCACCTGTGTTCTGAGAGCTCCAAGGGGTATACGAAAAGAAGTGCGGTTATATGTCACCCATAGATCAACTAACTTTGTCAATAAATATATAAAATGTATCTAGTGTTTTCTCTTTTATATTTCTATATATGTATAACTAAATAGCATCTAACTGTTGTAATATCGGCTACCTATCTGTAATATGTACGTATAACTGTTTGTAAAATAATCATCACACAACACGCCCGCCATTAATGAACTTATATATTACTATATTCCAAGACCTCTCCTCCTCCACGTTCCTCCAACACATTTTCGTTATATAAAAGTCACGCGGATGTAGACATATAAACACACACACACACCAACACACATAACAAAACAATTCCACAACACACACCCTACTACTCCGCCCTAACCTAACCCCACCTGCTACATTACAGATTAAAATATCTCTCTTCCACCTCCAAAACTATACCACATCACACAAAAATATCCCCCCTAACCTAACCCCACCTGCTACATTACACCCGTACCTCGTCACCGACGCCTCTTCACTCCCACCTCTCAATGCTGGTCCACTCGCCTGCTACACCCCAAAAATGTACACAGCTGCATCCTGACAACGTCACCACATCTCCCCTCAACATCTAAAATATCTCTCTTCCACCTCCAAAACCATACCACATCACACAAAAATATCATCCCTGCCCCTGCATCACTCCTGCAGAATTAATATATGTCTATAAATAACGTCTTCTCGTTATCTAAACATATCTCTATATAAAAATTCATGGGTCTCCTCCTCGCCTCCTCCTCAATTCCTTATATAAAAAAAGCACCCCGCCATCTTGCGCCATATACCACCTTCTTGTTATCTCAAGTCCGCCCTCTTGCCCTTGTACATTTTCCCTATATAAAAAGTCATCCCGCCATCTTGCGCCTGCAGCGCGCCGCCATTTTTCTCCTTATATAAAAAGTCACCCCGCCATCTTACCCCTGTATCACGCCTGCAGAATTAATATATGTCTATAAATAACGTCTTCTTGTTATCTAAAAATCTCAAAGTCTAACTATTATCCTCTTCCTATTATCGTCTTCTTGTTATCTCAATAAACACATATTACTATATTAAAAAGTTATCCACTTCTCCTGCTGCTCCACCTCCACACTGCGTATTTCCTTATATAAAAAGTCATCCCGCCTGGTGCTACCTGCACACTGAGTATTTTCTTATATAAAAAGTCATCCCGCCTGATGCTCCACCTACGCAATGAGTATTTTCTTATATAAAAAGTCATCCCGCCATCTTGCCCCTGCACATTTTCCTTATATAAAAAGTCACCCCACCTGATGCTCCACCTGCACACTGAGTATTTTCTTATATAAAAAGTCATCACCCTCCGCCTGATGCTCCACCTGCACACTGAGTATTTCCTTATATAAAAAGTCACCCCGCCATCTTGCCCCTGCACATTTTTCCTATATAAAAAGTCATCCCGCCTGCTGCTCCACCTGCTCAATGAGTATTTTCTTATATAAAAAGTCATCCCACCTGCTGCTCCTCCTCAATTCCTTATATAAAAGTCATGTACCAACCCCTGCTGCTCCATCTGTACAATGAGTATTTCCTTATATAAAAAGTCATCCCGCCTGCTGCTCCACCTGCACAATGAGTATTTCCTTATATAAAAAGTCATCCCGCCTGCTGTTCCACCTGCGTAATGAGTATTTCCTTATATAAAAAGTCACCCCGCCTGATGCTCCACCTGCGCAATGAGTATTTCCTTATATAAAAAGTCATCCCGCCTGCTGCTCCACCTGCGTAATGAGTATTTCCTTATATAAAAAGTCATCCCGCCCTCTTATTATCTCCCCCTTGTTATCTCAAATCCGCCATCTTGCCCCAAATAACCTCCCCTTGTTAGCTCAAATCCGCCATCTTGACCCAAATTATCTCCCCCTTGTTAGCTCAAATCCGCCATCTTGACCCAAATAACCCCCCCTTGTTAGCTCAAATCCGCCATCTTGCGCCGCGCGCCTGCAGATTGCGCTTATATAAAAGTCACGCGCCTGCAGAATTTTTGCTATATAAAAGTCACGCGCCTGCAGCGCGCCTGCAGCGCGCCTGCAGAATTATACCTGTTTCCAACATACCCTACTACTCAGTAGTCATGTTATATCTTCATCTCTTCTGAGACCCCGTAGCTCATTAGCAGACATACTTGTCCAGGTTGGCTGAGGAAGACTGAGTACCTAGGGGTTTTCCCGGAGTACAGTGGTGTCTATTGTGAGTAACAATAACAATAAAATCCAAAAATAAACTTGTTGAAGGTCACGTGTTTATCTATAACGACAGTTCCTATCTCCTTTGTAATATTTATGTCCGTGCTTATAAATAAGAGCTCTTGTCGTAAACATATTTGTCTGGGGTGGCTTTTGTATGTATTTAATACAGTATGTTCATGATTTGATAAAGAGCATTTTTCAGCGCTGACGATACATTTTGTTGCGTAAACCTACGAAAATTGTTAATTTGCGTATACTAACATTGAGAGTGACAGGCCATGTAAGTATTCACTACGTTAAATCTCGTATCGGGCGGCAATCTTTTAAAATTTATAATGATAAAATACAATGAAAAACATAGATGTGTTATAAACTTTAACATTTGTATAAAGTTTATAATGAACTATATTTGTCATATTTTACTTTATATGTTGTTTGGATATAGTTAATGCATGACAGTAAAAGCTTTCATTTAATTTAATATTTTTTTTTCTCAATTGTGTTGCGACCCTTGCAAAAAAAAAAAAAATGTTACCTGCCCTAACAAAACTGTGGCAATGCGTAAAAGAAATCTGATTTTGTACGTGACCAGTGTTTGTGATTGTCTTCGGTTGTTTCTTCTCTACAGTGTTATTGACATTTCTTAGTTCATCATCACGTTTTTGTAAAACTTCTTCAGTTCAACACGGTTAGTAATTCTGTCTTGCCTCTCTGCTAATAGACTAACCTAGAGGCTGTAACTGGGTTAGATTTGCGCAGGTAAAACCCATATGGGTCTGCTCAGTTTTCGCGTAGAGTTGTTTGCTCAACCCGTGCCTTGCGATAACAATTACTCGCCCGTAGACGGATGTTATTTGCACAAGCGACGAATTAAGAGATTACTTTTCTGGACGACACATTTTGGACAGACATGAAGGGCATAATTATTTCCGGTACACCTGTGTCAGAGGAAAGTAAGATGTTACATCTGATACACATCGTCGAATGAGTTTACATATGTGTTTGTGAGTCTGCATACAAGGCAATCGAAAGTTTTATTTCTATATATGGGAGAGGTGACCTCTGCATCACGAGCATACTTTTTCCTACGTGGAAATATTTGAAAAAGGAGGAGGGCGGCCTGCATGGATGCCGTAAGGAGGCAGCCCCTCCACCATGCAAAGGCACAACAGGCCAATCACCTGTTTGCTTTAAACTATGATTACGAGTAATATAAGAGAGAAAACCGGACTGATTCTAAAGGCGACGAACTGGAACGGATCACGGACTACGACTTATGGAACTTGGAACACAAGAAGTATAAATGGGAAAGAAGAGAAGCTGGTGGAAGAGATGAGGAAAGCAGAACTAGAAATCCTGGCTATTACGGAAACAAAGAAAAAGGGACAAGGAGTCATGGATCTCGATGGCAACACGCTGCTCTAAGGTGGTGTACCCACATCTGAAAGAGCTAAAGGGGGCGTGGGTTGCATTGTGGCCAAAAACCAGAAAGATAGTATCAAGGGATGGAACTTTGTCTCGGAGCGCATTATGGTTGTAAAACTAAAAGAAGGAGAAACCATAGTCAACCTGGTCATAGTGTATGGGCTAAATGAGGATGAGAGAGCAGAGGTCAAGGAGGAATTCTTTGAGCTACTTCAAAGGACAGTGGATGACTGCCTAGATGAAATTATCATGCTCGGAGATTTCAATGCCAGAGTTGGAAATGACCATGCTAGATGGGGTGGAGTTATCGGAAGATATGGAGAACATACTCTCAATGACAATGGAAAGCGACTCCTTAGATTCTGCAGTGAGCAGAATCTGATCATTACCAACATAAAGTTCCCCCATAAGCACATACATGCATACACTAGATGTGAACCAACAAAGAATGAGAAGTCAGTGATCGACTATGCCATTGTTAGGAGGAACTCATTTAAATATGTCCGGGATGCTAGAGTCTGGAGGGGGGCAGAGATTGGAAGTGATCACCACCTGCTTACAATCAAAAGAACAACTGAAAGAGTTGCTCAGCCTAGGAACTGCCCAGCATCACGCAAGAAACCAAGTAAACGAACGGAAGAAATGAGCATTAAGACCTACAAGCTGAGAGAGCCAGAAATTAAGACCAGATATCAGGGGCTTATTGCTACAGCGGTGAGAAACACAGAAGAACAACCTGATGACTTGGAAACCCTGTGGCTTAAATTCGAGGACACCATTAAGACAGCTGCTGCAGAAGCATGTGGTGAAGTCCGACTTGGGAACAAGAGAAAGAGGACACCTTGGTTAACAGAGAAAGTCAAAGAGAAAATAAGAGAGAAGAAAACGGCATGGAAACAATACTTAGGAGCTACAAACATTGCAGGACAAATAGAGAAATATAGAGAATATGTGATACTCAAAACAGAAGCCAAGAACAAGGTGCTAGCAGCAAAACAGAAGTCCTGGGAAGAATTTGGAGAAAAGCTAGAAAAAAGATGCGCACGAAAAGCAGAAATTGTTCTATAAGACCCTAAAGAACATGAGGAAGGAAAAAACAATGCCCTCTCAAATTTATAAAGGACAAGCAAGGCAAATTGCTTACTGCCCCGAAGGAAGTAATGGAAAGATGGAAAGAATATTTCTCAGAACTCCTTGATAGTGAGCAAGGTCAAGCATCAGAAATGATAACCACTAGCACAGAAGAGGAAACAAATGGTGATGAAGATGACATAAAGATGGAAGAACTGAAGGCAGCACTGGAGAAAATCAAGATGGGCAAAGCAGCAGGGCATGATGGTATAACACCAGAAATGGTTAAGTACATGGGAGCATCAGGCGACTTATTACTCTTAAGGGTCCTACAGGAAGCGTGGTGCAACAAGACCATACCAAAGGACTGGGAGATTGCCATCATAACACCAATTTTCAAAAAGGGTGACAATCGACAATGTGGAAACCATAGAGGCATATCCCTTCTCAGTGTCCCACGTAAAATCTACTCTAGAATCCTAGAGCAGAGACTCCGACGCATAGCTGAGCCAAAAGTGGATGAGGTCCAGTGCGGATTTCGAGAAAACCGAAGTACTCAAGACCTAATCTTCACACTCAGACAGCTGAGTGAAAAGGCCCTTGAGTATAAGAGTGAGATCCATCTTTGTTTCATAGATCTGGAAAAGGCATTTCACAGGGTCCCCTGGAGCAATATTTCGGACTGTTTGGCAAGGAAGAACATTCCAGCACCTCTGATTCATGCTATACAGAGCTTCTACAAGTCTTGCAGAAATTATGTGAGGACAGCAAACCATATGTCAAAAGAGTTCAGGACCACCACTGGTGTAAGACAATGTAATATCCTGTCACCTTATCTTTTCATACTCCTCATAGACGATGTTATCAAGTCATGTAAGGAGAGAACAAGAAAGTATTCAGTGGGGTACTGGAATATGAGACAGGTATGTATTTCAGAGCTGACATTTGCTGATGATGTTGCCCTGATCGCTAAATCAGAGGCACATCTCCAATCCAACCTGCAAGTCTGGAAGGAAGAGCTGGAGAAGAGAGGGATGGTCATAAGTAGCTCTAAAACAAAATCAATGGTGATATCACGAGAAGAAAGAAGACATCAGATTAAGCTGGGAGAACAGGTCCTGGAGCTGGTCGACCACTTTAAATATCTCGGAGCTATTATAGACCGAAAGGGGGCATGAAAGAAGAGTTGGCCACTCGAAAAGCAGCAGCTGGGAGACTTTTTCAGGCCATAAATCAAGGATTCCTCAGCAAGAGAGAGGTTGGTAAGAAAACGAAGATGGATGTATACCGCTTTGAAGAAATCATGGGAAAGCATGGATTGGGTATGATGAACGAGAATGGGGTACTATTAGCAAACTTCTGTGCTTTAAATCAACTAGCTATAGGAGGAAGCATATTTCTACATAAAAGAATACATAAAGCAACACGGATATCACCGGACCACAGAACTGAGATTCAGATTGATCCCATATGCATAAGTAGGAAGTGTAGGTCATCATTGCATGATGTGAAAGTATGTAGAGTAGCAGATGTTGTATCAGACCACCATCTTCGGTTGGCTAAAACAAAATCAAAAATCAAGAAATTTACAACAGCATATAGCTATAGACAACTGTATAATGTGGGATATCTAAGAAATCAGGAAATAAGAAAAAAATTTGCAATCACAGTATCCAACAAATACCAAGTACTCCAACAGCTGGAAGATGAAACAGATACGGAAGACCACTGGCAACAAGTTACAAATATATGCAATGAGACATATGAAGAAGCACTGAGAAAAAGAGAACATCAGCACAAAGCATGGGTAATAACAGAAACCATTAGTAAGATAGAAGACAGAAAAAAACAAGAAAGCAGATTTAAACAGAAGCAAAACCAGAAGCTGCAAAGCCAAGGCTCATGAAGTGTACATAGAAGCAAACAAAGAAGTAAGAAGAAACATCAAAAGAGACAAAATGAAATATATTGATGATTTGGCAAGGGAAGCAGAGGAAGCTGCAGCCAAAGGAAATATGAGGGATATGTACAACAACACAAAGAAACTAACAGGGAATTATAAGCATGAAATGGCCTCATAAAAGGTAAGAATGGAAAATTGCTTAGTAATATACAAGAACAAATGAAGAGATGGACAGAACATTTTGAAGAACTTCTCAATAGACCATCTTCAACTAATTTCCCAGACATCCAGCCAGCAGAAGAAGAGCTACAATTCAGCTGTGAACGACCAAGTAGAGAAGAAATAAAGAAAGCCATAAAGCTTATGAAAGATGGAAAAGCAGCTGGTCCAGATTGCATTCCTACAGAGGCCATAAAAACAGATATTGATACCTCTACAGAGATATTATAGAAACTACTTGGCAAAGTTTGGGAGAGAGAGAGAGGAAATACCAGCAGAATGGAAGGAAGGTTATCTGGTCAAGTTGCCTAAGAAGGGAAATTTACAAGAGTGCACATATTATAGAGGAATAATGTTACTATCAGTGTGTCATAATTGTTACAAGATAGGTCTGAGATATTTATGATCCTGTCGAGCAGAGGCGGTAGTGGTACCTATGTGAGAGTAAAGTGTAAGACATAGTTGTTTCTCACGAGGGTGATAGTGTAAGAGGAAGATTAGTCTGTGGAGTGAGTAATTTCTCTAATCCACCCTATCTTTACGACTATATTTTAATCAGACGCACTTTCTCTCCTTATACCAAAATACAAGTTGCACTGCACCCACTTGCACACAATTATGTGACAAATACGCACAATGTGGAAAAAAAACTATGGATAACAGATATGGGTAGGGATTGACCAACACAATAACTTAAGGTTTATGAAGTTTATTATCACTAGAAATTCACAACATCAAGCATATACAGTACATTAATAAGCATGGTTTACAGACATTATGAATGAAATTAACCCAATAGGTCTTCCCGTCTTGTAAAAGAAAAGAAAAGGAAGATCCCAACTGATTTTAATTAACCCAAAAAATCAAAAGTTAACAATAAGGGTATGGAATAGTCAGTAAGGGAAAAGAACGAGTTCCTAATTAAGCTATCCCGTAAATACTCAGGTTAGTGAGAAAAAAAAGAAGATTTGTATGATAGTGGTAACAAAAGAAAAATATGCTTCTCTCTTTCGGTTCGTTCACTCAGTCATACTGTGGCCACACGCATACTCGCTTACCCAATAGTTGTCGCAGGTATTCCTTGGAAATAAACACTAACAAGTACTATGACCCTACAGTGTCAGATTATTTGCCAAATCCGGCCCCATACTATCGTTGGTGCTGACTGCTTAAATAAGGTAGTTTCCGAAGTTGGTGCATTAACTCATTTTTTCCTGGATAGTTCCTGTATCACTGCATTTAGTTGGTTGGAATAAGACGTATTCGTGGTGGTCACAGTCATAGAAGAAAATGTATATGGTTCCGGTGTTGTCTAGCCTCTGGTTGCTGAGACACTCTGTTACGTTATGAAAATGTTAATGATAATAATTATCGGCTGTTCTCTGAGTTGATGGCCGAGTCTGAACAGTGAGTTCTCTTGAGTATAATCCCGTGGAAAACTACTGTCATATGTCAGATAAATATATATATATATATATATATATATATATATATATATATATATATATATATATATATATATATTGCCACAGCTGGCTGATGAGATTGATATGAAAATCTAGTAATGTTTAGGTCCAGTTAATATTATATTTATTGTTTCAAGTTTACCTTCTCTCATGAATGAAGAAAGTGGACCGCCCATGTTACATCACGAAGACTCAACAATAAAATAATATCTCTGGATGCTTATAATAATATAAGACAGCTAGTGTGCTGGGTTTTTAATCAGCCTAGACTTAGGAAGAAATACAAACATTTGACCATAATATCAATATCGTATCCTAATACGCGTTAAGGTAACACCTCGTAACCACTACGGTATTAAATTAGATTATAAACCACAAGTGTATCACTTATCTTATCGCTTTTATCGCGTGATATGAAGACTAGTCATATATAAAATTACACATAATGAATAGAAGTAAATTTTATTCCGTCAATTATCAATCGCCTAGCGTCTTTTTACTTAATTAAACCATCTGGAATAAAATAGCTATGCGTTATTTAGTTGGCTAATTTTAGCGCCTAGAAATCTCAGTGAAATATCCTGATAAACTTAACACAAGAAATCACGCAAAATGCTAATATATATATATATATATATATATATATATATATATATATATATATATATATATATATATATATATATATATATATATATATATATATATATATATATATATATATATATATATATATATATATATATATATATATATATATATATATATATATATATATAAACACAAAACGGAAAAATTAAACTATCTCCACGAAATCTAAGTAATCCACTTTGTACTATGGATCAATGATATCGAGCTAGATATTTCAAAAATTTCCTGAAACCACTGATAACTGATTTTAGTAGATGAAGTGTATGTACAGAAATAGTGTAATCTCGCTGACGGATGACAAAATTCGCACCTCGGGCAAATCAGCGGAAATCAGCGGGGTTTTCTTCCCGGACAAAGATTTTTTCCGTTCGCTCTGTTACCCGGTGAATCGACAACAATGGTTCTGATCTCGGCGATTGTTGAGCTTGTATGGAACTTCAAAGCCATTACCTTACACGTGTTTTTGGGCCCGTGCACTGTCAGTTGACGTGATTTTTGACGGCTCTGCTGTCATCGAGCTTCAGGCAAACGTACTTGGTTCGTCTCCTTTAGAAGAAATGACAGTTATATATCTGAGTAGCCGCTCGTCAGCGCGTGAAACAAGAAAAAATAGCCGTGGCTAAAATGTGAGTTAGACAGATAGCGAAAAGGCATGAATTTTGCGTAACAAACGTGCTTACTAATGAGGGAGGCAAGGTGGAACGCAAGGTTGAACGGAATGAGGAACGACGGTTGAAGCAAGCGGACGGATCGCTGTAGTCTATATACATAACCTGTCACACAGTGCCAGCAAAAGTATTAAACAGAATCATCCTGGAGAGATTAAAAGAGTCGATAGACAAGCAACTGAGAGATGAACAAGCAGGTTTTCGACAAAATAAATCCTGTACAGACCAGATAGCCACATTGAGAATAATAGTTGAACAAAGTCTGGAATGGAATTCACCGCTATACATCGGATTCGTGGATTACGAAAATGCATTTGACAGTGTAGACAAAGAATCGCTTTGGAAATTGATGAGGCATTGTGGAGTTCCCATGAAGATCATTAACTTAATAAAGAAGACCTATGAAGACATGACATGCAGAGTTCTTCATGAAGGACAACTTACAGAACCGTTTAGGATTAGAACGGGAGTGAGACAGGGATGCCTCTTGTCTCCATTTCTTCTCTTACTAGCAATAGATTGGGTTATGACAACATTGACATCACACAACAGAAATTGAATCCAGTGGAATCTGGCTAAACAGCTTGATGATCTGGATTTTGCAGATGACTTGGCTCTTCTGTCTCATAACCATAATCAGATGCAAGAGAATATGAAAATCCTCGATGAGAGGTCACAACAAGTAGGCCTGAAAATACACAGGGAAAAGACAAAGATTATGAGTATAAATACAAGGAATTATAACAAGGTTGAACTTGAAGAAACTCCACTAAAAGATGTAGAATCGTACACATATCTTGGAAGTAATATAGATAAAGTTGGAGGGACAGACAGTGATATCAAAATAAGAATACAAAAAGGTAGAGGAGCTTTCAGTGCATTGGGAAACATATGGAGAACAAGAGAAATCAAGTCCAACACGAAAATAAGAATCTTCAACTCAAATGTGAAGTCAGTCTTACTGTATGGTTCTGAGACATGGAGAACAACAAAAACAACAACCAAAAAGCTACAGACTTTTATAAACGGGTGCTTGTGTAGAATAGAAGGACTGAAATGGTATGACAAAGTCACAAATGTGGAATTGATGACAAGAACCAGACAAGTGCCAGTGAAACAAGAGTTGAGAAGAAGACGCTGGCGATGGATAGGACACACATTGAGGAAACCTGTTGATAGCATTACAAGGCAGTCCTTGTTCTGAAATCTACAGGAAAAGAGAGGCAGAGGTAGACCAAAAAAAAAAACACATGGAGAAGAGAACTGGAAACAGAGGTGAAAATGGTGAGGAAAACATGGAAAGAACTTGAGCGGATGGCACGTGACAGGAAGACTTGGCATGTGTTTGTTGAAGGTCTATGCTCCTTGGGGAGCTAAAGGGTATTGATAAAAGTGCCCTCCCCCCAAAAAAAGAAAAATTAAATAAGGACTGAGATAACAGTCCAGTGGTCAAAATATTATAAAAAGTTTCACAATATAGCCCACTTATAACCGAGAAATCACACCTATGTCAGGTTTCGTCGAGATGTCGAATCTGGGAAATAAACACAAAACTTAACCATGAGATACTTGAGGCAGAGATAAAGAAGTTAGGGGAAGCCATCCTATTTATTTCCAAAGGTGAATAATTTATCGATTAACAAAAATGAAAATAAATAACCTAATTACATAACTTATTTAACTTTATCAATTTAATTTACAAAATTAAATAAGACACAAAAAATTCACTTACATTTGTTAGTAAATTTTCTAAATTGTTAAAAAGTGATTGTGTGTCTCATGTTTAGGGTTAATAAACTTTCAATAATACCGAGTTTAATGCACATGTTAAAGTAGTGAACACTTATATGCTCTGCCACTTTTAATAATAGTCTACAGACGATACATCACTATACTTCAGACCTAACGTTCTTTTATATTTGGATCACTATAACTAGGTTGAACAGACCGCCTAAAACGAGGCAAATTTTGACTTTTAGTCTCTAATCTACTATATCAGTTCCAGTGACCCATGTGCTCCCGAAATAACACATAAGGAAGGGAAACCCGAGGCCTGTAAACAGTAAATTAATATTAGACAAACATAAAGGTATGTTTTCAGGCACTCGTAAGAAATAAAGAATAGTAACCGACTAGATTGAACAGGGCGCGCCTCGCCAAAACGAGGCAAATGTTTGACATTAAACAAAAAAAAAAAAAAAAAAAAAAATTGATAGTTACCCAGGGTCTAATACTTCCGTACGACAACTCCGCCTAGCTATCAAGCGAATCACACTGACCCCACGGCCAGCTAGGCATCCCCAAAAAAAGATGCTTTGCTGGCTATTTATCACTACGAAACACACAAGATAACACCGGAAGTATACAGTGGGCAACTCAGCCCTTAAATGACGCAATCACTTCTGTTGTTCTCCTATTAACAGTATGTGTCAGTCCAAACAAGACAAAGACCTTGATACTGGGTGACCTACCCTCTGTTCTATACTAATGTCCTTAAGTCATCTACTATTTACTGGACTGGGGTTCGAACCCTGGGTAAGCCACTCACGTCTGTTGTTTTTCTGTTGTCCAAGTGTTCTACTTCTTTATTTCTTACGAGTGCCTGAAAACATACCTTTATGTTTGTCTAATATTAATTTGCTCCCGAAATATTTGATCAGCGCCAAATAGCGCACTTCCACAATCATTAAACTCATATTCTGACATGGTCTTTCCTCTTCTACTCTAATGGCCGGAGTAAATAAGACCTATGGCATCCGCCTCTAATTATAAAAGGACAGGGTTCGGTTGCTAGTACAAGGACTATTTTTGATGTCATTTTTTTCAGAACTATTGGGTCATAATCATGTCATACTTCCCCCTGATCCCCTGGGTAGTGAGGCTGGATGTCGAGCATCCTCGGATAAAGACGAAAAAATAGTAGGTTTCGAGTGCAATATGCGCATATTAAAAATCCCTCGGCAATTGGAAAGCATAAAGAGTAGGCCATACGGGTGCTGCCCTAGCAGAATTTACAAAATTACGAATACCGATCCGATAAAAAAAATATTTATAGAATAAATGATTCCTAAATACACACATTGGGATCCTCATCGGTGCTGTGGAGTCGGTGTACTGTGCATAGATCCTCGTTGAGATCTAA
The DNA here is from genome assembly GCA_024509875.1 of Oreohelix idahoensis. Taxonomy (NCBI): domain Eukaryota; kingdom Metazoa; phylum Mollusca; class Gastropoda; order Stylommatophora; family Oreohelicidae; genus Oreohelix; species Oreohelix idahoensis. The sequence goes on along the minus strand of JAMPIV010021262.1, from coordinate 77,852 downwards.
GGGAGGACATGAAGAACTGATGGAGTTGTCCGTGTACAATCAAGATGGTCCTTAAAACCAAACGAAACAATCCTTTTCTATCTTGGGTTGTAAAGGTTAGCCAGAGAGAGCGCCATGTCAACTAGAAAGCTAGATTTCTTTAGGTCTGCTTCCAGTCCAGTTCTCGGTCGTTGTCACGAGTATGGATGAGGGTTTTGTCTAAGTTTAGGCCCAGTATGAATGAGTTGTGTGAAAGTAGATACAGACAGAGACACTAATGTAAAATTAAGACGGATATTTGACTTCTTGAGAGAAGAGATATGTAATTAAGTAACTATTGTCTTTTTCCAGCAACACTCGTGACAATTACAATACCATAACTTCCTCCGGCCTCTCTGCTAAATAGGTTAATCTATTACAGTACACAGAAGAGCACATCATTTATGAATTTTGTGAGAATATGTAACTTGGTATTAACTTGTGCACAAGTTAACATCATTTGACAGGTAGAAAGTGAATTCTGACCGCTTATAACTTATAAATGTATTTATTAATGAAATCCAGATTTAAAAACAGAATAATAACCTCATGAGCTCTGATGGGGTAGTGATTTTCTATCACAACAAAATACAACCAAGAACACCAGCGAATTGGATTGATTCCAAACCACCACCACGCGTACAAATACAAAACCAAGAAAATTTAACTAACGGGGGCGGCCCGTAGTCCTCTGGTAAAACTGGCTGCTACTGTTTCGTTAATATAGTCCAGAAAGATGTATCTGCTAAGCTGGAGAAACACTAAGTAACAGTTCTCCAGTCAGACTACTAAAATAATATCCCACAGTACTGCAGCAACGTAAGGGAAATAAATATTCCGTCTCTGTAGCGAATATCTGTAGGCTGTGGAAAGAAAACAAAACTATCCCAAAGGCACTGAGTGGTACTACTGCAAATTAAGGCTCTTAGTGTGTAAAGTACTCAACCCACATGGTGTATTACTAGTGCCCTAGGCGTGTGGTTGTAATAACAGTTAAGGCGTTACGAGGGTAAGTCCCAACTGAGAGACTCCATCTGATCGAACAACGTTGACTTGTGCAAGGAAAACTAATGCTCACGGGAGAGTTCGAATGACGTATTACTTGGGCCAAGTAAAGATATATTGGAACAGCTTCGCAGTGGTTCAGCCGATTAACCACGACTCTCTGACATTCTGCCCTGATTTGTAGGAGTAGCAATTATCTATCGTAAGTGCGGAAGTATAAGTGGTGGTACATGAAGTACGCAGTCTATACTCTGGTAAAAGAGATTGAGATACAAAAATACTGAGGGTGGAGAATAGAGAGATTGAAATAAAAAAGGCGAAGAAAAGAGAAGCATATATAACTGAGAAGGAAGAAATATGAGGAAAAGAGGCGGAACAATGACAATAGAAAATAGAGATAAAATTATAGCAAGGTAGATGGAAGTGGAGGCACGTGATATAATCGAAATAGAAGATAACAGAATAGATTAGGAATAGATAGGTGATACGGAAAACGCAAGTAGTTCGAATTACGGAACCACACATTTTTTTAGGTCCAAAGATAAGTGAAGGGTTTAGCCAGGGGGATAGCAGTAACGAAAACTCAGTGACATCATGCTGTTTTAAATGGGTCACAAACGGCTATATATAATGTAAAATAAGTGTAACAGGTAGTTACAGTACAGTACGGAAAAAGTGGTAGCTACAGAAGAAGTAAATAAGAAAGTGAGTGCGGGTATGATGATGCTCAGTAGGTCATGATGGAGTGACTTACAATGGTTCACATATAGAGCTGGATATGAGAGAATACATGAAAGATTGAGCTCTGAAACAAAGTAGGCAACAGAGAGGTGGAGAGTAACAATGGTGTGTGAAAGGTATAAAAAAGTGTGGATGAAAGAAGCTTACAATGCATACTGAAGTCACAGATTGTTATGATTATACAGTGTGGTGTTGTAGTTAGTATAATATAATTGCAATATGAGGATGTAGTGGGAAGAAGGTGATGAATGTATAAGGGATTATGTTAGATGGGTAGAATTATGAGGTGTATTCCATTTATATATTAGTGTATGGTAATTCTGGTCGCTGGAGCACAGATTAGGTTTTTGGGGTAGAGATAGGCATATTAATCAATGGAAGAGAAAAATTTGTCCTGGGGGACAAATCTGTTTTTAGGTTAGGAAGAGTAATGTGATAGGAAAAGGAGATAACTGGGATTAGAATAGCGAGGGATAATTAGTTGATAGGGGGGACTTGGTTCATAAGTCGTCACAAGCGGTATATAAGTCTTTGAACTGACGACAGAGATACGACTTCACTCTTCGTTTTTGCTCAGGTAACCAGCTGTGAGCAGGTTAGGGTAGACTAACCGTAGCGACCATCTGTAAAGTAATGACCAGCTCAAATAACATTGTATTGTCGGTACAGCTGCAGTTTTTAGAAAAGAAGACAGAGAAAAGATGTTTTCACGACAAATAGAGTCCACGTCGAGCTGTGTAAAAATATGTCGCCACCGGTTCATTCAAGAAACATTGGTAGGTAAAACTTTCGAATAGTTAATCACGTGCAGATAGTCAAGAACAAGTGTTTAGAAGCAGTGGGCCAGTGTCGGACGCATAGGGCAGACTTTATAAAGATCAGTTCTAGTGGCTAAGAATAAGTTTTCAGCACTGGTGGTGACCCAGTTAATATTTCGAAGCCAAACTGAATATATTGAGAACAGCCCATTATCAAGTGTAGAATAGTAGACAGTGTTGCACTAGTCAGCAGAGGTCAAACGTTAAAAACTACTTCCTAACCAGTGAATTACGTGCTATTTGTCCTCAGAAGAGACCCCAATGCCATCACAAGAACAGCTATGCGTTGTACCCCTGAAGGAAAACGAAAGAGAGGCCGACCAAAAACAACCTGGCGTAGGACTGTGGAGGCTGAGATGCAAAGAATGAACCAGAGTTGGGGCACTGTACGAAGGATGGCCACCGACCGAGCAAAGTGGAATCAATTTGTTGTTGCCCTACAAGACGCCACTAGGCGTGATGGCCACTGACTGCTTTGACGGTCGGCGGCTAAGGATCAAAGAAGAAGAAGAAGAATCCAGTAAACAATATAGACATAAACATGACTCCTTTGTCTTTTATTGTTAGCCTGCATGAACAAGGTTGGTAAAATAAATGTTTGTGAGAGGAAGAACGACGTTTTTCAGGAAAAAGCTCTAAACTCTCACTATTATGTAAAGCGATGTAATCGTAAAGAACGTAGAAATATATATATATATATAATATATATATATATATATATATATATATATATATATATATATATATATATATATATATATATATATATATATATATAGATATATATATATATATATAGATATATATATATATATATATATATATACTGTTTAAAAAAAAGAAAAAAAAAGAAACGCATAGCTACTGAAGGCACACACACAGCCATAATTTTGACATTCAATAACTTTTGTTAATTTAATGAGTTAATTGTTCAAATTGCACACAAGAATACCTTAGGGTTCAATCAATCAATTGACAGTTGTTTTGCATCTGGGTCACGAGAGTTTTTTGGCGTACGGCTTTCCGGTTAGTATGGTGTGTTGCCTCTTGCATCGATCAGCGACTGACACCACCTGGGCATGGATGCGATCAGACGTCTGATGTGGGCCTGTGGGATGGCTGCCCACTCTTCCTGGAGTGCCTGGAACAGATCATGACGATTGGCTGGAGCAACGTCTCGGCGACAAACACGTCTATGCAGCTCATCCCACAGGTGCTCAATCGGACTCATGTCTGGAGACAGGGATGGCCAGGGAAGGGTGAGAATGTTGTTGGCAGTCAGGAACTGCGTGGTCAACCGTGCACAATGGGGTCTGGCGTTGTCCGGTTGAAACACAGACCTTTGGGCAGCCAAAAGTGGAAGGACATGGGGTCGAATAATTTCATTAACGTATCGTTGCGCATTCAAGCGTCCTTAAATGTGCACCAATTGACTCTTTACGTTGTAACTGATCATTCCCCACACCATTGCACCTCCACTACCGTGCGGCGGGGCTTCATCAATGCAATTTTGGGCAAAACGTTCATTTCGCCTACGGTAGACCCTACGCCGTCTATCATGACGCTGCAACAAAAAGAAAGATTCGTCACTAAACCAGACACGTTTTCATTGATTGTCAGCTGCCCAGGGACGATGCTGGTTGGCCCAAAGAAGTCGATTTTGGCGATGGCGGCGCGTAAGGACAGGTCCTCGGTGAGGTCGTTGTGCCCAAAGTCCAGCGTCATGCAGTCTATTCCGGACAGTTTGATCAGACACATGACGTCCTGCAGGCAATGACTGGGCAGTTTAGGAAGCTGTTTTAAACCTGTCTCTGAGGTGACAAGGCCGAATAAAGCGATCCTCCGCTGTTGTTGTCACTCTCGGTCGTCCACTGCGATGCCGGTCTTCAACTGAGCCAGTGGCTTGGAACCGGTACCAAAGTCGACTGATGGTACTCTGATGCACGTTTAGATGCCTGGCAAACTGACTTTGACTTTCGCCTGCATGCAGTCGACCAATAGCAATGTTCCTTAAATTTATCGATAGAGACGCCATAAATGTCTGCTTGAAAATGAACTGAATTTTGTGTGTGTAGCGTTATCCTTTTATAGGGTTTCAGTTGCGTAGTCAGTGAATACTGTTCACTCCAAATTGTGTTGCTTTCACGTGCGCGCAACATGAGCTGTGGTCAAAAATTGTGTCATAAACACTATTGACCACTGCGTTGTAACGATTACAAAAACGAACGCAATTCAGGTCAACACGTGCATTTGACACTGTAAAGAACATTTGAGGCTGGTTTTTATATACCCTAGCACCAAACTTTACCTACAAACTCATAAAAACGCGCCCTCGGATAGCTATGCGTTTCTTTGTTTTGAACAGTATATATTTTAGTTAGAGGAGATAACTTATGTCTTTTCAAGGGAAACAATTTTATTAGTAAAAAGGTAAATTTGTTCTAAAACTATTCCATCAGTTTTTAACTCTTTCCGTACGTAATTATTTTCAGCTCTGGACGGAATTATTTTTAAGGTCCAAAAATTTACACATACATAATTTACGTTTACTGACAATGTGTGTCTAATCATGAGTTAAGTATAACAGGTAATCCATTTAGAAACACAGATATAAATCCATAGCCTTTCTAGAAAGTTATGTTTATGGTTGATCACACAGTTTGTTCCCTGTTCACATATTAGTATTATATCCTGTGTGTTTTTCGGCCATTATGGCGATACGTCAAAACACGATTAAAGATGAAGATAAATGTGAAAAAATCCCTTCAAACGCAAGTAAAAGACGTTGAAGCTTGTTGAAATTTGCCCAGTTTTGTGTTTACTTCCGTTCGATATAAATTCCGGGCAGTATAAAATATCAGAATAGAAAGAAACCACGAAATAAATCAGCGTCTTTTAAAAGATCTTGTGGTCCCAGCGGTCAGCCATTGCGTCTTTTAAAAGATCTTGCGTACGGAATCTGTTAAATCTGTCTAATTTTGCTTTTTAATTTTATGACACAATTAATTATAAATTAGGCCCTTTAACTGCTGGCACTTACTATAAAACTTTGGTTTCTGAAGTGTAGCATATAACATGCAAATTAAAGACCTGCACTTGATACATAAATTTAAGGAAGTGTACTTACGTGTGCTGTATCCTTTGAATGGTATTGGCTAAAAACGTTTCTTTGAAAAACAAAGTAGTTTCTTACACAAGTTGCTAGCCTACGCAGACGATACCATCTTTTTCCCACCAAAGAAAAAGTCTAAAGAAATTATCATAAACACATTCACAGACTTTAGCAAAGGTAGCGGAGCAAAAGTAAATGTTCAAAAATCAACATTAAATGGCATGGGCAAATGGAAGAACAAAGAAGACTTTCCTTTTGGACTAACACCAACAAACAACATCAAAATCTATGGTATAACCTTTTCCTTACACACAAATCGCACACACACAGACTCATGGACAAATCTAACATCGACAATACGAGACATGCTGCAAATATACAAATAAAAAACCATAACGATTTTTGGACGAAGTTTAATTGTAAATACATACATTTTCCTTAAGCTACTTTACACTGCCACAGTTTTCGACCCCCCAAAATAGACTATCACAGATTTAAACAAACAGTTCAGAGCATTCGTTTTTGGTCGCACAATTTACATCATTAAACACAAGACACTCATACAAGAAAAGAGACAATGAGGGACTGTCATTAAAGACATAGAAACAAAGATCCAGGCAGTCAGAATTAAACACACAGGCAGCATCATCAAACACCCAGAACGACACACACTAACCCATTATTACATGGGACTCAGACTTTTCAAACTGAGACCACTGAACAATGCAATCCCCCATCACTTCGGCCCTATGCCCTCTTTTTATGAGACATGCATACTGGACCACCACATGGACACTATGCCATCCAAGGACATGAAAAATTAAATCACCAAAAAACAAATGCAATATATAAACATTTAGTTAAACTACAAGCACCCCCATTACACTGAGGAATTAAAAGAGGACAGAAATATACGATAACCAATTACACCGAAACCTTCACTAACTTGTACAACCCAAAAATCACTTCTAAAGGAAGAGAGGTCACTTTTAAACTAATATACAACCTGACACCAATATACGAGAAGCACATAGATCCAACCAAATAACAAAATGTCAGCTACGTAGGAAAAGCGTCCAAGAAACAGAAGATCATTTGTTTTTGAATGCAGTACAATAACACATACAATGAAACTACTACAGAAAATCATTGATTTACAAACAACACAAATATCTACAAAGCAATCATATTAAACATGATTCCGAAAGCAGTAAATAGCACACAGACATTGATCTTGATTATTTTATCAGAATTTCGGAATCAGATTTGGTATTTTCGGAATCTTGCCATGTTTAATCATCGTATTTTCAATGCTGGTTTATTTCTGCACATTTTTGCGTCAGAAAGTTTTATCAATGCCCCTGAGATGGTACCTCTTCTTTAACGAGGCAACCTTGATTCGTAAAACGACTCTTTCTTTCCCCAACGGCCCTATCTCCGTCTTACTGCTATCGCATTCTCTGTCTATTCTAACATTTTGAAGGCTTTCGGCCTTCAGTGCTCCCTCCCTTCCCCAGTCCTTCTATCCTCTCAAGTTCTTCAGCTCGACCTTTTAAACTACTCATATATTCGCGGGAGGTCATGTTGATCACAGTTCTAGATGTCGTTAAAGTGTCAAGGTCTGACCTTGCCCACTGATCCCTAAGTGTGTTCGTGGGAAGTCTTCGACACTGGTATCATACTGCTAATATCTTTAAATTCAGGGGGACATAATTGACAGTACGAAAAATGAATGTATATATCACACGATGGCTGATTTATTATTATGTTAATGAAAGTAGGTAGACCTTTGGTAGGAATATGTGTATACGAGTGTATTTGACATTTATCTATATATATCAATTTGGCCTTGTATTTTAATAATGAGCATGATGTTTGTAATATGATGTAAAAAGCAACGATATATATATATATATATATATATATATATATATATATATATATATATATATATATATGATATATATATATATATATATATATATATATATATATATATATATATAGTTATATAGATAGATAGATGAAACCTATTTTCATTATCTGTCATATATATATATATATATATATATATATATATATATATATATATATATATATATATATATATATATATATATATATATATATATATATATATATATATATTCTGATATAA
>JAMPIV010021262.1:0-65000 GCA_024509875.1 Oreohelix idahoensis | reverse complement strand
CTCACAAACTGTTTACTTTTACTATCACACCTGTCAGTCATAACAGAAAACTTCTGGTAAGCGAACTATTGTCTCATGCACGCAATTTCGGCTGTCAATCAATAATATTAGCCCGCTATCAACAAGCCAGCCACGTGTAAAAAGCGGCAATTAGATCAAAACCCTTTGAAGCGAACTCCAGAGAAGATGTGAATCTCCCAGTATTCCTTTGGTCTCTTAGTTCGAGGCATCCACAAGGAAATCGCTAACTAGCCGGATAATCTTTTGTTAATGAGAAAAAAGCTGCATCTCGGACTCACTATTGCGTATGATCTCTTTCATCTGGGCAAACTCTCTGTCTCCTGTATTCTATTTACGCACTTGTAATTTTTTTTATCTTAACGGGAGTGGAAGACACAAACCATGATCAAACACTCTATCCAATATAAAAACTATTGTCTTTTACTTTCATTTATCAGTCAGCTCCTGGATCTACTAGCGCGAAGACGCAAACTCACTGTTACCGGATTTTTTAGGGTTAACAATTCGTGGAGTTCATTCATTGGAAGAAGGAGAGAACTATAATTTTCTGTGTTAGAAATTACTCATGGTGGTAGCATGTGCCATGTCCGTTGTTTACTGTGTAAAACTATAACACTGCCTGTAAATGCTCGTATGTATTTTAATTTTTCCCAGAGCTGATCCTAACCAGCGGTCTGCGTAAGTATCTTATCTACCTACCCAACTGTAGGCAATGTTTATGAGCCCACAACTAGCCTGCTGATAATTTTCACATTATTTAACATACTGGACTAACCAAACAAAAGATCTATAATAGCCCCACAGCTAAGGAAGATGACACTATCGGCAGATACGAGAGGTAAACAAACAAACTGAACCAACCAAAAACACACATGCATCTAAATTTCTGCTAGTTGACATTTTAAGGACGTGTCTTTTTCAGAGCTGCCGTTGAACCAGTAATAATAGCTGTAGAAATAAAAGTAACACACTTGCAAAAGGGAATAAATACACACAATGAATACGCAAAATGCTAGAATAAACGCCCGACGTGACAACTACAGACAACCTGCTCTTCTTCTTCATCTCTGATCCTTAGCCGCCGACCGTCAAAGCAGTCAGTGGCCATCACGCCTAGTGGCGTCTTGTAGGGCAACAACAAATTGATTCCACTTTGCTCGGTCGGTGGCCATCCTTCGTACAGTGCCCCAACTCTGGTTCATTCTTTGCATCTCAGCCTCCACAGTCCTACGCCAGGTTGTTTTTGGTCGGCCTCTCTTTCGTTTTCCTTCAGGGGTCCAAAGCATAGCTGTTCTTGTGATGCATCGGGGTCTCTTCTGAGGACATGGCCAACCCAGCTCAAGCGTCTGCCAGCTATGATGGTGTGCATGTCCTCTTGCTTGCTACGAGTAAGCAGATCTTGGTTAGTGATGGTATTCGGCCAAAAGATTCGGTGAATTTTTCTTAGGCATGTTGTGTGAAAAGAGGACAGTTTCGACATTTCCTTCTCTGTATTTCTCCAGCATTCCGATACATAGAGAAGCACAGAAAGCACACGGCTCTGATATAATCTTAATTCTGTGCTTGTGCTGTATTGGGAGGACTTCCAGATGTTGTTTAGGCTAAAGAAGGCTGTTCTTGCCTTATTCATTCTGATGTTGATGTCTTTGCCTGCCCCGCCGTCTGGTGTTACTATGCTTCCTAGGTATGTGAAGGTATCTGTCTGTACTAATTGCTGATTCCTTACAGATATGGGCTCAGGGTTGCTTACATTGAGCGTCATGACCTCAGACTTCTTTAAATTGATATTCAAGCCAACCTGCTGGATAAACTTATTAAGTCTATCCGTTTTTTCCTGGATGTGTTGATGTGAATGTGCTAGTAGTGCAATGTCATCTGCATATTCCAGATCTTCCAATGTAGAAAATGTTGTCCATCTTATTCCTCTTGGACTGCCCTCTGTTGTCTGGCGCATCACCCAGTCTATGACTGTTAAAAATAGAGTGGTTGATAAGGGGCATCCCTGTCGTACTCCTGTCTTCACCTCAAAGGTTAGGTTGCTCTGCCCAACACTACACGTAAAGTTGGCATAGAGGCTTTTTATGATTGACACTATGCAGCTTGGAATTCCATAAGCCCTCAGTATTTTCCATAAACTGTCCCTATGTATGCTGTCGAAAGCTTTTTCAAAATCAACAAAATTAATGTAAAGATGTCTTTGCCATTCTGAGCACTGCTCTATAATGTTCCTGAGAGTGAATTTATGATCTACACATCTCCTGTTCTTTCTAAATCCTGCTTGTTCTTTCCTCAGTTTGTGGTCTACTGCCTTTGAAATTCTCTGTATAATTATCCTGCCTAGTATTTTGCTGGGAACTGAGAGAAGAGTGATTCCTCTCCAATTATTGCAGTCTGCAAGATCTCCTTTCTTGGGCAATTTGACAATTATTCCTTTGTTCCACTCTGATGGTGTTGTCTCCGTTTTCCAGACTTATGAAAATAGTGGTTCTAATAGTTCTGCTGCTAGCTCAGGGTCTGTCTTAAATAGCTCTGCATTTAAGTTATCATGGCCCGGAGCTTTGCCATTCTTTAACCCTTTGATTGCTGTGATGATTTCTCCTTTGCGTGGAATGTCTGTATTCACATCTAGATCGTTTTCAGCTTCAGGAACATTCAATTGTGTCTCTGGTGGTTCCTTGTTCAGAGTTTCTCTGAAGTGCTCTGCCCATCTTGTTTCCTGTCCCTCTGCTGTCGTGATGAGATTACCTTGCTTATCTCTTACTAATGTAATATTGTTTGCACCTCGTTTTCCGCTGATGAATTTAGTTATTTTGTATACTGTGCTTTGTTCATTTCTCAGTGCTGCCTCCTCTGCCTGTCTTGCAAGATCGTCTAGGAAATTCCTTTTTTTGGCTCGGGTTTGGCGTTTAACTTCCTTGTCCAGCTGACTGTACTGTTCGCTATATAGTTGCTTTAACCTGGGGGACTTCGCTTCTGTTTTCTTTTTTTTCATTTCCTTTCTCATCGTTATGGTGTTTAATGTTTCTGGTGTTATCCAGTCTTGCTTCTTCCTTTCCTGGAATCCCAAGCATGATTTGCTGCTTTATTTGTATATTGTTGAAATGGTGTTGAAATTCTGGTCTATATCATCAGTCAATGTATTTTCCTGACTTTTGGCAAATTGATATCGTTTCTTTATGTCGGCCGCAAAAGCTTTTCTGGTAAGGGAGTCCTTCAATTTGCTGATGTCAAACCTTTTCTGTGTAAATACTGTTGGTGCAGCCCTTCTTAGTTTCACTTTCAGTTTTGCTACTACTAAATGGTGATCACTTCCCACATCTGCACCTCTTCTTACCTTCACATCTTGTAATGCATGTCTCCATCTACCGTTAACCATGATGTGGTCTATCTGGTTTCTGTCCCGACCATTTGGTGATTCCCACGTAAATTTGTGAATTTCCCTATGTGAGAAGAGTGTTCCTCCAATGACCAGGTTGTTAATGCTAAAGAAACTTATTAGTTTATCCCCATTTTCGTTTGCTGTTCCGCTGCCGCATTTCTCCATTGTTCTTTCATTGTATGTATTGTGTGTACCTGTTGCAGGGGCGGCCAGTAGTTTTTACAGGCGGTTCGGTAAAATTAGCTCAACGGATTGTTGAGAGCTTGATAGTCAATCGTGTAATCTGGGTTTATAGTTCATCTTATTTAGAGCTTCGTGCCTTTGATGTTAAGTACGCGAATGTGGGTTTAAATTAACTTGTGACCATGATAATGATGATTTGAATTCCCAAAATGTTCAGAGACTTGATAAGTCATTCCTTGAGTCCATATAAATTTAATATATCAATTCCATACACGAACAGTTCACACATGGTCATCATGAAGAATTATACATAATAATTGCAGTTCCTACTTCATCTATGATTCCTTTACAAATCAGTCCTTGTCTCATACATCTGAACTACTGTAGGCAGAACGACATAACTATATGCACGCGTGGTTGGTAAATCCAACGACCGACAGTGAGATTATGCGTCTGGCACTAGTATTAACTAAAGAGGACTGTTAATTCATCTCGACAAGGTTTAGTCAACTACTAACCTGTAACTTCATCTTTCTTCATCACAACAGTGGACTGACCCATGTCCATGAGAAAATACAATATAACCGTGTGGCCTTTCCTGCCCGACACTATAAGAATATAAAGACACGTCTTCTCCGTTTGACGGTCATTTGAAAAAGGGTCCCGTTACTTGGTCACCGTGCGTGACTACCAACGCTGAAACGTCACAGCGTTCACTAGGCTAATAATACTTTTTACATTACATTAAACGTTGTAACCCCTAAAATCGCATGCTGCTAACCTCTAGCAGACAATGCTAATTAATCTACCGTAACCATTCCCTGTCCACCGGGGGAAAAAAAATCTATTAGATAGATTTTTTTTTTCAAAAACCTATCTGAATGAATATCAAAAAATTTAACAATATCAAAAAATTTAACAAAAATGTGGCATATGGCCTACGACGTTCTGTCTAGAACCAATGTCGTGGTCATGTCGACTAACTAACAGTCATCTAATATATTAATGATCATATTATACCTAAATGTTATACATAAATTTTATATAAACTAAAAGAGAATGGCTAATGTTGATATCTAATTAAATAATTAATTAACTTAAAATATGTCACAATGAAATGTCACGTCAGACTAATCTATACAGTTAAAATTAAACTAATTAATTATATTGAGTGTGGAATAAGAATAAAGTTTTTGAAAATCTAATGTAAGAAAAATGAAAGTATATGTTAAAGAGAGAAATAAATAAATAAAGAATAAAGTAGAGAAAAAAGTAATGCATAAATTTAACTTAGTTATGTGTGTTGGACATTAATTAAGTTTAGTATTAAGTTGTTAATAGCTATCTAAATTAACCAATTTAAACAATAATGTAGTATGTGATGTATCCACATAATTATTAACTATATAATATAATAGTTACATACAATAACATTATCTAAGAATCATGTGAGTTCTTATTTTTTTCTTTCTTTCATTTTTTTCCAAATTTCATTTCATTTTTTTCATATTTATCTCACCTTTCATTTTAATTTCCATTATTTTAACGACTTAAATAAAATTAATTAAAGTTGGATAAGATGATCCATACGTATGTTTGATCCTTGTGAATTCCAATTAACAAACAAATGTTTATGTGTTTCAGTTCATAAGTGTCGACGTTATTGATAATAGTTCATGTCGCATACTGAGTTACTTTGATAGTGTTTTCTATTATGTTCACTTGATGCACGGAAATGTGTCCAATAGTTTTATCAGTAAAGGATAGCAAGCAAAGTTCTGGCGTAAATACGAACATAGAGTCAATTGATTTCGTTCATTTCGTATATAAAGTCTTTAGTACGCAGATACTTGTATTGTAGGCAATAGTTCATTTCTATATAGAACAGCCATTATAGTGCTATTTATTTTGAGTAAGTATCTACGACGTTAATATAGTTCAGGACTCGATATCAGTAGGATTTCGAGATAGAGTATCTGCCAGGACGTTATCTGCTCCTGTGATGTACTCGATTGAGAAGTCAAACGGTTGAAGGAGAATAGCGAATCTGGTGAGCTTTGGACTTTTATGATTCGCCCGTCGTAGTGATGCTACGGCTTTCTGGTCTGTCTGTACTACGAACGGGGCTCCCAACAGGAACTTTTCCAACTTCGTTATCGCCCACACCACTGCTAAAAGTTCGCGGTCGACAGTTGAGTATTTGACTTCCGGTGGTTTCAGTTTCCGTGAGACGTACAAGTTTGGATGGAGGATGTCGTCATGATATTGGAGCAAACATGCGCCAATTTCGTAGCTACTCGCATCTGTTCGGAGAATAAACTTTTTGGAAGCATCAGTTAGTCTCAAGATTGGTGGGTTTGAAAATATGTTAATAATATTAAGGAAAACATTATTACACTCACTAGTCCATGTCACCTTCACTGGCATGTCCTTCTTTAATAATGAGGACAAAACAGCCGTGATAGATGACAAGTTAGGTACGAATCTACTGTAATATTGGACTAGACCTAACAAGCTTCTAACCTGTTTCTTCGTTTGAGGAACGGAAATGTTTAAAATTTTAGAAACCGTACTGGGTAGTGTTCGGATATATCCTGCTCCAATAACGTGACCCAAAAAAGTTATTTCATGAAATGCTACTTGTAATTTTGTGGGTTTAGCAGTTAAATTGTTCCTTCTTAATGTGTCCAAAACGTTTTCAAGACCCAAAAAAATGTTCCTCAAAAGATGAACTAAATAAGCATATGTCGTCTATGTATGTAATAATGTCTGGTCTACCTGAAAAAATGTGTCGCATCATGCGAACAAAGGTAGCTGGAGCGTTAAAAAGCCCAAAAGGCATAACATTCCACTGGTATAGACCTTGCGGAGTGGAAAACGCTGTGTAGTATTTAGCTTTTTCGGTTAGTGGTATCTGCCAATAACCTTTAGTTAAGTCTATCTTAGTGAATATCGTTGCGGTCGATAGACGTGGCAGTAAGTCGTCGAGAAGTGGATGTGGTTCGCTATTAACTATCGTTTGTGCATTTAATTTTCTATAGTCGACGCATAGTCTAATGTTATTGTCCTTCTTTCGGACAATAACTAATGGAGAAGAAAATGGGGAATTACTAGTTTCAATAATTCCTAAAGATAACATCTGTTCAAGTTCCTTAGTAGTTTTAGTAAGAAAGTGTAGAGGAACAGAATATGGATGTACCCGAATTGGAGTATCATCGTTAAGAGTGATGTCATGAGTAATGACTGATGTGCGACCTGGAACGTCGGTCAACACATCTGGATAAGATTGTAGAAGTTCAGCAATCTGTTGATGCTGTTGCGGTGTAACCGACGAAGAGATGGTTACGTCCCGCCAAGATTCACTAGACTGTACTACAGGTACAGGTAAAGCTAACTGTACCTCAGGAAAAGAAGATTCTTCTTCCTGGATAACAGACAAATTAGAATAGTGACATCTAGGTACGACAGTGTCATCTAGTTCATGAAAAATAGCTTGTAAGCGTTCAGTAATAGAAAATATACAATATTTAATTCACAAGAACATAAATGACCAATAAAGGAAAGAAATGATGACTGACTATGCTGAGTCATCAACAATGTGAGACAAAATGTGTTACCATAATCTGTTATCTGCGTGACGCAGCATTAGGTACTAATTGTAACCGTAGACACTGGTGGTTAAAGTAAGCACCATTATCCCGCTCGATGACCATTCGAGCATCTCTATTGTTACGAAATGTAACTATAGCTTCACCATACCTGTCATTGGTAGGTGACAACAACCGTACAAACATAACGTCTGCCGTGTCATTAAAGAAATTACTAAGTGACTGCCATCTGGTACCTTGTGGCAGATTGCGCACTAACACGGTGCGAGAATATGCACCCTTCCCAATGTAAGTGGGATCAGTGTCACTAACATGATAAATAGTTCTTCTATTTAATCCCTTGGATCTGGTAGTCTTATGAGATGATGTCTTATAATGATTGACATATTTATTTGTCCTAATTTTATTACATAAGTTCATAAGAACTCCACCATCATTACCCTTGTTTGGGACATCTTTTCTTTTCCCATTTTCAACAATTTTATCCAGATCACTGTTAATATGATCCTGTCGCCAATATCTATCTTCCGACTTGGCGGCACTCTTTAGAGAAAAGGCATATCTGCCTCGAAATGATTCTATAATCTTCCCTGGATGTGCTGGTAGTTTAGTATCATTTTTTTTTCTGTATGAGAGTCTCATCCTTCTCCTCATCGATTTCCAAAATGGTACTTAGACTGAAATTGGAGAAGACTGAGCCACATGTATTTATTTTGTTGGCTCGTAATGTAGCTGTTGCAATGACAGCGTTAGCATTGCAATAAGATTGCACATTCTTTAATTCCCATTCCTCAATTTCCTGTGGGGAACAATCCTTACTACCATGGATGCGTCCCAACATCAGATCTGCAATTGGATTCTGAAGCATGCATACCTTAACTTGTCCTGAAAAGAAAGGTGTATTAACATGGACAATAGCTGTGGGGTAAAACTCAATAGTTCCCCCAAAAGTCATGCACCGGACATATTCCCCTGTTGCACAGCTAGGATGTACCAGAGACTGCAGCACTCCAATTGTTGTGGACCCCGAATCTCTCAATAGAGAAACCATTGAACCATTAACTATCCCTCTGTTGAAAATCAGAGAGCCTGTCCCATCATTGGATGCAAGACTGACTTCTGGTAGAATGTGTCCGCAGTTCAGAACTGTCTCTTTTGCCTTCTGAAATATAAGATTACATTTTTGGCAACTATTTGCCACGTTATAATTCATTGCAAAACAAGTAGACGAGGACTGCATTTTGTTATTAGTAGGTGAACTCTGAACCACAGGAGTTGTAGCAGTAGTAACGGCTGCCCCTGTATTATGATTATAATTTGTCGATCTACGAGAATGAGAACGATGACGAGAATAATCAGTTGAATTATTCCGTTGTCCTCTATTGTAACTGTTATCTCGATGTCTCGAGTTATAATTATCGCTGTTGTTCCAATTGTTACCGTTATTATCATTATATGAACGATTATAACTTGAGTTACGTGGATTACTGTTGTATCTGGACTGAGGTGAATAATTTCTGTTTTGTGGTCTTCCTCTATTAAAGTTATTGTTAAAGCTATTACGTCCCTTATGAAAATTAATGTCATAGTTTCCCTTGAACCTACCTCTGTCCACACTGTGTGTTCTAGGTTTGTTATTACTATGATATGCCATATTGGAGGCTACATGAAGTGGTTCTCTTATTAACGAGCCAGAAATGTTAGCATTCGGATGAGCGGTGCAGTAATTTAAAGAAATTTTTTCTAACTCATCAATAGTTTCTGGTTTCCGTTCTTGCAGATAAGCAAAGAACGGTGGGCTGACAGAAGATAACACTTTATCCCTCAATAACAAATCGACTAACTTGTCGTAAGATTTGTTGACACCTGCCAGTTCAACCCATCTGTTAAAAGTATTGCGTATGTTAGCAATAAAACCTGTGAAATCTTTATTATTATCTGGCAACAAACTTTTGAAACGTAATCTACATGCCTCTTCGTTCAAATGGAACCGACGTAATAACAAAGTCTTAATGGCCTCATAGTCTGTGGCTAATGTCGGATCAATATTTTGTGCTGCACTTGCAGGTTCTCCATCCAGAAATTCCTTGAGTTTAAGTGCCCATGCTGTTTTGTCAAGGTTATTGACCTTACATATATCCTCAAAGCGCGCCAGCCATGATGATAGGTCGTCCACGTGTAATTTGAACGGTGGTAGCTTAAAGTAATAATTGCCCTTAAGTCGGTTGGAAGAAGATACCGATTGAGCATTATCATTTTGGCTTGCTGCAGCACCCTGCGAATTAAGTTTTGCTGTTTCCAATTTAAGCCTTTGCAATTCCATTTCTTGCTGCAGTATGATTTCCTGTCGTTTCAATTTATTCTCTTCTTCAATCCGTAGGATTTCATCTCTTGCCATCTTTCTTTCTTCTTCTTGTTTCTTTTCAATTTTCTTTCTTCTTTCTCTGCCTTAGCAATAGCTTTCTTTTCAGCCTCTTTTCTTTCAAGTTCTTCCATCTCTGCCTTAGCAATAGCTTTCCTTTCAGCCTTTTTTCTTTCAAGTTCTTCCATCTCTGCCTTATATTTTGCAAGTTGTTGTTCTGCAAATTCCAGGAGTGCATCTCCCTTTTTGTTACAATCTTTTCCAATTTTAATGAAATGATCCAAGGTAAGCATTCTTGAAGTTGATTTATTTAAGTATTCAATTACTTATGTTTAGTAATCACCAATAGAATCTATGTCGATAATTCTAATTACTCAACGAATGAATAATCAATATAAGAAATTGCAATATTCCTGTACTGTTATTTATAAGTTCCACAAATCTATAATATTTTGTAAAAATATTATATATATATCAACTAATATCTATCATAAATAGTTATGATAGTTAGTTATATAAGGTGCTGAAATTATATCATGCACTTAATATTAGTATTCAATAATTATGGGTATTATCCCTAAACAATTAGGTTATTTAATCTTAATAGTTATTAAGTTTACAATGTAGTAATGAGAAAATGTACTAATTAACATTTAATATGTCTTAATATGTTATAAAGTTATAATAATTAATCATGGTATATTATGCCATAATCATGAGCTATAAAGTGCATTGCCCATTTCTTAGACCACTACTGCAAATATGTGCAAAGTCCCTAATTCCTCCTTAAAACGCATAAAAATTTAATCATATTCATCTACACTATTATTAATGAGTAAATTATAGCATTAATATTAAATTATAAAAGGATGTAATGAAGACAAACAATACAATGTGTTAACCAAGGATTACAGAACAGTATTACCATACGACAAGACATTTTCACAATAAAAAATGCATTTATAACTAAGTGGTATAAAACGGAAGTGAGAGATTAAGAATGAACTGAATAACTGAATAGAAAACTAACCTGCGTACACAAAAAATTAGTGACGTATACATGGACTCATTGACGATTGTACAAAAAAATAAAAAACTGAATGATAGTAAGGTCAGAAAAAACACGATAGGTTACAAAAACATTGTTACAAAACTGAATAAAAATTAGAACTAAATACACTAGAATACCCCAATTATAACTAGACTGGACATCTAACATGCAAGGTCAATTAATTGCAATTACGAACGAACGAAAATCATCGGAAGGTCGTCGATGGGTTCTTCGTTAAAAGCAATTAACTAACGGCCTTAAGGAACATTCAGAATGAATATCGGCATCCTCAGAGCCATGTTATTCATTCCAAACCGCCGCCCATCCATACCCACAAATAAGGGACAACATCAACGGAAAAAACAGATATGACATAGATATATAATAAATAGCGAGGACATGCCTGCACAGCGAAATGGAATTAGTATTGTGTTTTATGACGGACAATCGTCCTAAGTCTAAACTTATCATTAAAAGGCTTCGGCGATGTAAAGTTCACCAACGGACTAGATCAATGCCTAGTACTGTTTGCTCTCGATTGGTTGACAACCGTATTCAATCGTCCGGTCTTCTTGATAAGGTAAATCTTCATCAACTTGGAACGCGTTGACGGTTGTACTTTCAGAGCGTGGCATCTGCGCATGATGTAGTGACGTCAGATTGGCATTTCGTAGTCATGCGTTGAACGTCGTTTTTACGCATCATGTGACTTTCTTGCAATGGTAAACAGTCTGTAAAAGCATGTAAACAAGAAAAAAATTTTCCTTTTTTCTTTCGTTCAGCGATGGCCAACTAATTCTTTCTTTCGTTCCCCATCAATGGCCAACCAGTTGTTGCAGGGGCGGCCAGTAGTTTTTACAGGCGGTTCGGTAAAATTAGCTCAACGGATTGTTGAGAGCTTGATAGTCAATCGTGTAATCTGGGTTTACAGTTCATCTTATTTAGAGCTTCGTGCCTTTGATGTTAAGTACGCGAATGTGGGTTTAAATTAACTTGTGACCATGATAATGATGATTTGAATTCCCAAAATGTTCAGAGACTTGATAAGTTATTCCTTGAGTCCATATAAATTTAATATATCAATTCCATACACGAACAGTTCACACATGGTCATCATGAAGAATTATACATAATAAGTGCAGTTCCTACTTCATCTATGATTCCTTTACAAATCAGTCCTTGTCTCATACATCTGAACTACTGTAGGCAGAACGACATAACTATATGCACGCGTGGTTGGTAAATCCAACGACCGACAGTGAGATTATGCGTCTGGCACTAGTATTAACTAAAGAGGACTGTTAATTCATCTCGACAAGGTTTAGTCAACTACTAACCTGTAACTTCATCTTTCTTCATCACAACATCGTTTTATTACAATATATATTTTGTAACGCAAGGGCAACAACTGCTTGAAATTTATAGTCACTTTTCTCGGTAAGCAGTTGTCTCCTCGCGTTGGTATTGAATGCAGTTAAGTTTGCTATGCTAGGCCGTTTTCTCAGAAAACGGTTGGCAACCTGTTGGGTTATCCTTTTAAGGTAATCATTCTTACGCTGGTTCGTAGTAAAGGTCCTTGCGTCTTAAGTTCTGAGCTGTGGTCATTTTGCGCTGGACTGCGCATGACTGGTCTTGCTTCTAGGTCGATCGATTTCCGCCCACTAGCCTGTGAGTGAGCGATTTTGAATAGCTAGGAAGATGCCTCGCTGAGAGGGGATCTCCGCTATTTTTTGTTCTGTCAGGAATGTGAAGTCCTCTTTATGGATATTTCGTTTATTCGAGATAATACATCTAGTGTATTTCCACATGCCGGGAGGCGTAAAATTTCTGTGTATTTCCTGAAGGCAAGGTAAATTAACTTTTCATTAACTCTATCGATTTTTGGTCGTGAGCGATTTTTTGATTCATAGCCTGTCTTCGAAAGTCGTCGTCACGAGATGTTTTCCCAGCTCACATGTCGCTGTATTGTACTGCATCGGTTGATGCATGTCCCAGGGACCATTACTTGCTACTTTGTTACATGAACTAGGTTTGGAAACCTTTGTTATCTAGAGGATATTTTTGAGGACATTATTTATCCTTCGGCAGACCTGCCTGTCTTGCTGAAGTCAGATTAAGGAGAGTGAACTGATCTCATACATCTGGTTATCTTCTGGCTAAGATAGAAAGGGATGGAGAATTTTCCCGACTACATTACAGCCTTATAATGTATTGACATGCCTGTGAATCACCTTTATTATGATGCTGTCTACCGTCCATTGCTATACTGACATTGTTGCTGTGATAATGACTGTCTGATGTACCTACATATTCGCGTATACATTTTGTCACTGTGGCGTCCACAATAAATGATACAGAAAAACGTCACTAGCTGTTACAAACATCATTGACTTTATACGTCGTGAGTTAACTGACGTCCTTGTGTGGATTGCCCTGTTTTTGTATGATCATTGTTTGACTGCACATCATCTACACACTTCACAAAACCAGACATGCGGATACCATCCATCATCATATGGCATCACGCATCAATGTCCATGAGAAAATACAATATAACCGTGTGGCCTTTCCTGCCCGACACTATAAGAATATAAAGACACGTCTTCTCCGTTTGACGGTCATTTGAAAAAGGGTCCCGTTACTTGGTCACCGTGCGTGACTACCAACGCTGAAACGTCACAGCGTTCACTAGGCTAATAATACTTTTTACATTACATTAAACGTTGTAACCACTAAAATCGCATGCTGCTAACCTCTAGCAGACAATGCCAATTAATCTACCGTAACAGTACCGACTTTCACATTGAGGTCGCCCATTACTATAACAAGATCATATCTAGGTGTGTCTTCCATTTCTTTCTGCAGTTGTTGATAGAATTCATCCTACACCTCCTCATCGCTATCATTCGTTGGTGCGTAGCATTGTGTTATTGTAGTGTTGGTGAATCTCCCTCTCAATCTTAATCTTATCAGTCTGTTGTTGATGGGTTTCCATTCCAGTAATGTCCTTTCTATTCCTTTCTGTAGAATAATGGCTACGCCTTCATTGTGCTGTCCATCCTCTCTTCCAGAGTAAAGTACTGTTTCTCCTGTTGCTGTTTTAACTTTTCCTGCCCCTGTCCATCTGCTCTCGCTTATCCCTAGAATGTGTAACCTATAGTTTTTCATTTCTGCCCTGATCTGTCTTAGTTTACCTGTCTCGTACATTGTCCTGACATTCCAAAAACCTATTCTTGTATCCTGTTTTGCGGTCAGGACATCCGTTTTCATGTCAGTGGCTTCCTTTCGGCTTTCACCACTGACAGTCATACGAGCCACAGACTACGAATGTCCATCCCGCAGCAAAGTTTGTTCATTTATTGTTGTTTCCGTAACTTCATTGTTTTTTTGTTTTTTTTTGTTTACACAGACCTGTGCTAAAACCCCCAACCTGGAGGACCAGGGTACCAGCTTTTGTCTGACCCCTACCCACACAGACCAGTCCAGCTTGGTTGAACCTACCAGGAGTAAAACTCCCACTGGCATAGCTCTGGGGATTACAGGGTACGCAAGCTGCCATACCGCTACAAGGTATAGGTACCATTGACGGCAGACAACCTGCTCACGGTCCTTTAATCGATTAGCCATTTTCAGGGCTTACAACTATGATATAAAATAAATAAAAATAATAAATAAACAAACGACTGAGATAACAGTCTAGATGTCAACATTTAAAAACAATTTGCAACAAATACCCTAAATATAAACGAAAGATAACACATCTGGCCAGATTGGACAGGACATCGGAAATAAAGTAAAAAGAGACTTAACCACGTGATACTGTAAGCAGCGGCTGAGTCCGCCACCAGAGTTACAACAGAAAATTACAAACACAAATGGACTGTAGAACTACAACACCTTGAGGATGAAGTAATAAATGATAGAAACACTGGAGCGATGGAAGAAACAATTGAAAACACTCATTTAATCTTGCCAAGTACGACATTACTATTTTAAATTATTCTCTCCCTGTCATCATTGACTAGTTAGAGGAGATAGCTTGTTTACTTTCCAAGGGAAACAATTAGATTATGAAAATACGAGTAATATCAAACTGAATAAAAGATGTTCATATTTTGTTACTTGTAAAAATTTATTATAAGCAATTGTATTTGTCATAATATTTTGTTTCAGGTACTACATTTGTTATATTTCCTTTACACGATGTCAGCAATTTAAAAGATTTTCAACTTGATGAACACTTTAAAGTATTGAGCACTTATCTGTTCTATCACTCTCTATGATAATTTACCAACCACTTCCATTATCCAGTCGTAGATGTGCACAACAAAATGTTTTATCAACACTAACTAGTGCTCTTCGTGATTTTCTGATGTTTGTCTGGATTTATAAATTAATTTGGTTACATATTATTCTATATTAATAAAAACCTTTTTCTAAAATTCATTTTTTTTTTTCTTCTAATTTTACCTTTCAGAAGATTGGATATGGGGCTCCAAATTTCTTAAAAGCCTAGAGCCTCCGGTGTTCTTAATCCGACCCTGACTGTGATGATATTGTTTTGTATTTTTGTAAAGTTCAGCCCTCTTTTTCTTTAGTATTATCAGACTGTCAAAGTTTAAAACAAAAACATTACAAGGTATTTGGTGGCTCTTTTAACATGATACAAAAATATCAAACTGACAATTTTTACATAATGATATTGCCAGCCTCATATACTACCTCATTTTAGTCACCTTGTACGAATTGCCTTAGAATAACGTTCACTCAAGTACAGGTAATGAATACTGTTTCCGTAGTTTTATCGAAAAGCCAGGGTTAATATTTCTTACTTACTTACTTAGTCGTTCCTCTTCTACCGTGAGGTGTAGAGGTTTGGAAGAGAGAGCGCCAGACTATCCTATCGGCTGTCTTCCCCCTGGCCTGGTTCCATTCTACTCCTCGGTCCTTCAAAGATTGTCTAATGTTGTCCTCTCAGCGGACTCTGGATCGTCCTTGGGGTCTGGATCCCTGGCTATTTGTTTCCTATGCTTGTCGTGGGAGAGGATCTTCTCCAATTCTGCAGACATGGCCAAACCATCTTAGTTGGGACTGTTCTACTTGGGACTGCAAGGGGTGGGATTTTAGGCCTTGACGTATCGTCTGGTTGCGGACCATGTCTCCTCTTGTTACTTCAACCACCTTCCTCACATACCTCATTTCTGAGGTTTTGATCTGGCTTTTGTGGGTTTTAGTCATTGCCCATGACTCGCATTCATTTGTCATGACTGGGACATAGGTGTAGCGGTATACAGCCATCTTCGTTTTCTTACCAACCTCTCTCTTGCTGAGGAATCCTCGATTTATGGTCTGAAAAAGTCTTCCAGCTGCTGCTTTTCGAGTGGCCAACGCTTCTTTGAAGCCTCCCTTTCGGTCTATAACAGCTCCGAGGTATTTTAAGTGGTCGACCTGCTCCAGGACCTGTTCTCCCAGCTTAATCTGATATCTTTCTTCTCGTGATATCACCATGGATTTTGTTTTAGAGCTGCTTATGACCATCCCTCTCTTCTCCAGCATTTCTTTCCACATTTGCAGGTTGGATTGGAGATGTGCCTATGATTTCGCAATCAGGGCAACATCATCAGAAAATGCCAGCTCTGAAATACATACCTGTTTCATCTTCCAGTACCCCACTGCATACTTTCTTGTTCTCTCCTTACATGCGTTGATGACATCGTCCATGAGGAGTATGAAAAGATAAGGTGACATAATATCACCTTGTCTTTCACCAGTGATGGTCCTTAACTCTTATGACTTATGGTTTGCCGTCCTCACATAATTTAATGGTAATCTCCCAATCCTTTAGGGTGGTCTTGTTGCACCAAGCTGCCTGTAGGACCCTTAAGAGTAATAGGTCGCCTGATGATCCCATGTACTTAACCATTTCTGGTGTTATACCATCATGCCCTGCTGCTTTGCCCATCTTGATTTTCTCCAGCGCTGCCTTTAGTTTTTCCATTTTTATGTCATCTTCACCATTATTGGTTTTCTCATCTGTGCTAGTGGTTATCAGTTCTGATGCTTCACCATGCTCACCATGAAGGAGTTCTGAGAAATTTTCTTTCCATCTTTCTATTACTTCCTTCGGGGCAGTAAGCAATTTGGTTAATATTTCTAACAAAGTCAAGAATGCATTATGAAAATAATGAAGAGAAAGGCATACGTGTTCTTTAAGAGATTTTGAATTTATCTGTCACAGTGTTTAGTGTTCCGTTTCCGTATCTTCTCGAAAACATGGCGCGATTGTTTCACTGGAAACAAACTTTCATTAAGAAAATTAATAGTGGGGATTTTTTTTCTTTTGGGTCGTCCATGATGCCATAATATTGATTGTATTCTAATTCATTTAGTAGAGAATTTTTTTAACTATATGATGATGGGCAGAGAAAAATGGAACGAATAAATAGGACTAACGTCACAAACAGGTTAATTAATGTGTCACAAAGAAAATATTATTTGGTACGTAACAACATTTTTAGCAAAGAATTGTCTTGTTTATGTTTATCAGAATACATTCAAACGAATTAGTTATACCCTTGTTTCTTTGTCTTGTCAACCAACAGTACAGGTTCTTGGTACAGGTTCTGTTTTATCATAATTAGAATCCAGTTTTATTTTCTTCGGATTAGATTAAGAACTCGTCGTTCTCTCTGCATTCCACAACGTTGTTTCTCGCTAACACTACTACTTTTGGATTATTTCAGTTGAATGAATTACAGTATTTCCCAAAGGTCTGAATTCATAGAGAATTCGGCAGCTACTTCTCTTTGTGAGTATCACTGTCTTGTGTACATGAGAACAATCTATTTGCGTTCATCAGCTGCTAATGTCGAATCCACATTGGCACGGAAAAAGCATATTATGTAAGTTAGTAGTGAGAAAAAATGTATACAAGACAAACTGCCTATATTTTCAGACGTTTCACCCATCCCATAATTATTGACCAAATATTCTGCGTAACCCTGTGAAATGTTTCTAGTATCTCCATGTGGTAGGCGTACTCCAGGCTAGGAACCCCTGCTCTACATGTCCTGAAAATCCTATCTTTCCGTTACGTAAGTCAATGTTATTAGTTTTGACGTCTATTTATTATATTAACTGTGACTTTCTGGCGTGGAGTTTGTAGAACAAGGTAGACCATTCTTCCAGTTCCAGAGAAGCACATAATCTGCATGTATTCAGCACTGTCACCGTCATAAATATGAGGTAATGTCTAAATCATGTAAGTCGAGAATTTATAATGTTGAGTACATTCTAGAACACATAAGCTGAGAATCAGTTTACAAATGTCAGAACACCACACAATTTTTGAAACAATCAATGTGGTTGCTGCGAGTTATGAATGTCTTGGTATTATGAGGTCCCTCTTATAAACTTATGATGAACACAGAAATAAAAAAAAATATTTACAGCCAAAACGAATTTAACGTCTTATATCTACAAGTGCGCTGGTCGTTGTCACGTTTGTCTGGGATATTCTGTGAAACTGTTTGTTTCATAAATTGAGTTACATCACTTGTCAGCGCTAGCGACACTTATTTTGTGTGATGATGTTGTATTAATTCAAAATTGTTAAACATTAATGTTGAGGCCACTTCATGGTGCGATTTTTATCAGGGCAACTTATTATTAGTGCCAGGGTTTTGTCACACCATGTCGTACCTCAACTGAACGCAAGAAATACATGAAAGCGGTCGCCTGTGAGATGAGTATCTAGGTATGATGTAGGCAGAGTTGGATGTGACGTCAGAGCGTCAAGATGTGTGCCTAAAATGGCTTGTGTATCAGCCATTATGTTGGAGTATGTATTCAAGAAATATTTTTGGAAAAATGGTAAGCTATGTGCTTTAAATGAGAGGCAGGAGAATATGCCAGGATTATAGTTGAAGACAGTACGGGACGGTGGTTCCCAAGACAAAGAAGTGTGTTGATAATATAATTGAACAGTGTATAACGGGAGGACTCATTCCCCGAGGTTTATGGAGTGAAAATTATGATGTAGGAATATTAAAGATACCGGGACGCTCAAATCCCTCGATGTTGTTGGAAAAAGATATAATGAATATTTGATATGCCGGGATGCTCAATACCCCGATATAAAATGGATAATGAATATTTGATATGCCGGGATGCTCAATACCCCGATGTAAAATGGAATCAAGGAATGATATTATAAAAGCATCAACTAGGGAAAAGTTGAGTGACATTGTATAAAAGCGAACCAAGATAATGTTAGACTGAAAGTTAGAGAGGGGGTATTCATGCCATATTCGTGATTGTGACGTTTTGTGAATTCGTACTTACTGTGTATTAAACTGTTGCCAGATCGTCTAAGTCGAGAGGTTCGTTCAATCATTCAAGGTTCAGTTAACCAGTTGATAGCCTTATTCAGTAATTGAAGATTGACAGAAGGGGGTATCCAAGAAGATTGACTTCCAGAATATTTGACAATGCAAACCAAATTAAAATTAAAAGAACTTCTACATCTTGAGTAAAACGAATGGATCCTAGACAACAAAAGGAAGAATTCGGGCAATTTATCTATCCCTTAACAGGAGAGAAATAACTGGGGGCGGTCGTCCGATAGCTGAAAAAACTGGGTGCTCAGTCCTGTCAAATAACTGGGAGCTGTTTTCCTATAGCTGAAATTAACTGGTTACGTCCTGTCGGATAAGCCGTCCGATAACTGGCAGGTTGGTCTACTTGTCACATCAAGAAAAGAATTAATTTTTTTTTCTTTCGAAAATGAAATCAACTGAGGCTGGACTACTACACTTAACTTCTACGCAGGACTTTTAACATTTGAAGAACTATACGAGTATAAAGTGTCGATGAAATCTGTACATTTACTGAATTTCACGATTGAAGATGACATGTAACGGCTGCTCCATGTAGATGCATCAAAGATCGTTGACCCGACCTTGAGGACTGTCAAGATTCACGCTGCGACATCATATTGATTCGGTTCGAACTTTACATCCCTACATTCAAGATTTTAAATACTGGCAAAGCACGCAATTTTCGATGTTGAACGATAAAGGACAATCTGGCAAATTTTACTCGATGACGTCTTCAAAGCCGGAAAACTTTCAAACAACCGTTTTCTGAACTTGGGAGTCAAGAGATGGTTTCGTCCATTTATGAATTCCTGAAGTCGAGGTGTGGCACAAACAGACTGATTCCGTATCTGGAGAGGTTCTGAGATACAAGAAAGATAAGTAGAATTATGAATTATCCAATGCGTGACAGTATTTGACCATTTCGGAGACGTTTGCTAGTCAACATCTAGTCCTACTTGTTATTTCATCTACATGTTTATTTGTATAAATTAAATGCTCGCTATTTGTAAATTTTCTTCGGAAATTTTGCAAATGACGATGTCCTATTAGGTTATTGTCGGTTGTCCAGTCAAAGAAAATAACAGTGGAATTTTAGTCTTTGACTGCATAACAGACAACAGTATTTGTATAGATTGTTCCGTCAAGTCTACGTTATATATTTTTCATTCATTAATTTACGTAAGTGGGTCACGTGTCTACACAGCTGTTTTCTATCACTCTTGTCTCATTGTGAAATTTGACGATTAGCTGTTTTCGTTCGTACGTCTGTCTTGTTTATTTTACAAGTAATTATTCTAAGTTGTTGTTGCTTATCAACATGTATTTGTTTCTTTTATTCCCGTTATATTTGTCGAGTAATGTGCTGTAATTCGACGTGTCACTTTATTATCATCATCATTGACTTGTACCATTCTCTTTCACTGTGCTCGTCTCTCATTCTTGGTATGTTCATTCCTTCATAAGGTATAAATCCAGTCAATGCCATAATTTATTCTACTTAATTAAGTAATATTAAGAAGAGATTTGACACTTGGTGATTCGAATTAGAACACAAGATGTCGTCATTATCAGAATTTATTGAGATGGGGTTGCGTTTGGGCAAATCTGGAATTGAGTTGGAATCATATGCTGACAAATATTATCATGACTATTTGGAACGTATGGAACGAAAGGAGTAACGAGATTTAATGAAGAAGGAGCTTGATCAAGCAAGGGAATTGGAAGAGAAGAAATTGATTGAACAAGAGGCTGTTAGAGAGTTGGAAAAGACTAAAATGGTTCAAAAAGAAAAAGAACTAGAAGCAGCTAGAAGAGATCAAGAAGCATCTAGAGAATTGGAAAGGGCAAAAATTAACCAAAGAGATAAAGAAATGGAAATAAGAAAAATGGAACTTCTTCAGATGGATTAAGCACACAGAAATGCAATAGAACTACAGTCATTGAAATTACAGGCTGATAAAGAAAAAGAGATTCAAATTGCAAAGTCTAATGCCCAAAATACTGGTGCTAATCCACAAGGTTCTCAGAGTAATAATTTTAATTATCCAAAAATTAAATTACCAAATTTTGATGATAAACGGGACTGCATGGACTCGTTTATCATGAGGTTTAAAATGAGAGCTATAGATTTGAAGATCCCAAAAGATAGGTGGCCGATTATCTTTTCAGACTACCTCACAGAGGAAGCAATGCGTTGTTTCATGTCAATTGATGAAAAAAGTAGATCTGATTTTGATATTGTTGCCAATACATTGATGGCAAAATTTCAGCTCACGGAGGAGGGTTTTCGATCCAGATTTCATTCTGCGGTTCCGTCCAATAATGCAGATTTTGGAGAGTTCATCTCTTCTATTAAATTGTACTTGGGTCGATGGATAGATTTATCTGGTATCAATAAATCTTTTGATGAATTATTTGACCTAATGCTCAGGGATAAAGTTTTATCTACCTGTGGCGCAGATTTTGTTAGTTTTTTGCAGGAGAGAAAGCCAAAATCTATCAATGAATGTCAAGAATTGGGGAGAAACTACATGTCTGCACATCCAAACAAGGAAATGAGTAAGGTTTCCTTTGATAATGCATTACCTGTATGTGTTTCGTACCACGACGGAGGAGTAGGTGACCACCGTTCTCGCCCAAGGAGT
This sequence comes from Oreohelix idahoensis, assembly GCA_024509875.1. NCBI lineage: Eukaryota > Metazoa > Mollusca > Gastropoda > Stylommatophora > Oreohelicidae > Oreohelix > Oreohelix idahoensis. Next base: position 43,373 of record JAMPIV010021262.1, on the reverse strand, counting down.
ACAGAGGGCAGATATAGGAGTAATTATAGATCTTCCTTTCGAGGACGGTACAAGTTTCCTCGTCGTCAGTCACCATCTCACTTCGGTGGGTATAGATATTCTAATTACTCTAACCGAGGTCGTGGACAACACTACGGTAATAGCAGTGATGATATACATCACAGAGACTATAGAAGAAATTCAGGTGAACGCTTCAATGGAAATAGTAGGTGTAATTTTGATGGGGTAAACAATAAGCACGGCAAACAATGCAATCACAAACCTGATCACAAAAATGATTGTAAACTGGCAAAAGGGAAAGCAGACCATGCTAACGTCTGTACCCCACTTTGTGATCATGATAGCCATGTTGAACAGGCTAATGCATGCATTGTACGCTCAAGCAAAGATAACAATTGCACTGAGTGTAATACACTTTATGAGCCAGGTGCTAAAACTAGCATTTTGTGTGGCCATATTTTACCAGCGATGTCTGTCTGCGATTTTATTGGTCTCCTTACATTACACAAAGGTTTTATAGGTGACAGACCAGCCACCATTCTTCGGGACACGGGATGCACGATTGTCGGGATACGGAAATCGTTGCTAGATAAATCATAATTTACAGGAAAGTCACTGAAATGCGTTACTTTTGGAGGTAACATTGAATGGTTTCCCATGGCAAAGGCGGAGATCGACACACCATTTTATTCAGGGACTGTACTTGTGTGTAGCTTGGAGAACCCTGTAAGTGACGTGATACTTGGTAACATTCCAGGTGTAAAAGACTGTTCACCTGAGGAAATTGCAGAGTGGGTCAGCACGCACCCATTGATGGCGAATGAGGTCACGACAAGAGCTCAGCATGAAGCAAGTATTTTGACCGATACATCTCCATCTGTCATGGGGGAGACGCCACTGAGAAATGCTCAAAACATTTCTCCGGATATCTTTACACAAAAACAAAAAGAGGATGAATCTTTAAAGAAATTATTCACTTTGGCTGAAACAAAACAGATTAAGATCACTAAGAGTTCATCATATTGGTTTGAATTTCGTAACAATGTTTTGATCAGATGTTTTAAGAAAGGAGTGGATCATGTAAAGAAACAGATTGTGGTACCAACAAATATTAGACCTTTAGTTTTAAATACAGGTCATGATGTACCTATGGCAGGACACTCAGGTCGTAATCGGACTTTGTTTCGAATTACTACAAATTTTTATTGGCCTGGCATCAACAAAGATGTAAAAAGATATTGTAGATCTTGTCACACGTGTCAAAAAGTCGCACGAAAGGGTAAGAATCAGACAGCACCCTTGCAAGTCACAGATGTGCCTGTGCGTGCATTTAAGAAACTAGCTATAGACATCATCGGTCCATTGTCTGTAATGTCGGATCGAGGTTTTCAGTATATTTTAACGTGCATCGATTTGTGCACTAGATGGCCTTAGGCCATACCGTTAAAAAACATTAATACCATATCAGTTGCGGAAGCTTTGAACTTGATTTTTACAAGGATAGGTTTTCCTGAGGAAATACTGTCGGATAGAGGGACACAGTTTAAATCTGAACTTATGAACGCGATAGAAAGCTTATATTGCATATAACATTCATTCACAAGTCCATATAGACCAAGTTCAAATGGGGTTTGTGAAAGATTTAACGGCTCTCTTAAGTTAATGCTTGGGAAGGTTACTGATGCACACCCTCGAAATTGGGATAAGATTCTCCCATTGGTTCTCTTTGCTTACAGAGAGATCCCTCAGGAAAGTACTAGATTCTCTCCCTTTGAACTCGTGTATGGCGCGAATCCGAGAGGCCCGTTATATCTACTGAAGGATTTAATCCTTGGTACTTCTCAGGATGACGCAACTCGCAGTAGTTACGAGTTCGTTGTTGATTTACGACAAAGGTTGGTAGATGCATGTCAGATCGCATCACAGAGTATACAAACGGCAACTCAAAAATCGAGGTTGCTACATAACCAATCTCGTACCCTAAGATCATTTGTCCCAGGGGAAGAAGTCTTACTACTTCTACCTATTAAGGAAAATAAGTTGTTAATTTCATGGCAGGGGCCATACAAAGTAGTGAAAAAAATCACAGATGTTGATTACTCAATTGATATTAAAGGGAAAATTAAAACGTATCATCTAAATATGTTGAAATTATACACGCCAAGACCATCTGAATTGGTAGATGTCTTGGATGAGGTTCATCGATCCTCATGCGCTGTTGTTCAGTCTGAGGATGCTACATCTGATATTCCATTGGAATTTACTTTACCTTCTATTTCTGCTCATGAAACGTGCCAAGATGTTTCTATTTCGTCATCACTTTCGCATTCTGAACAAATTCAAATCCGGGATGTTTTACGTTCTTTCTCTGACGTATTTTCAGAACATCCAGGTCATACTGACTTAATATTTTATGAGATTGTGATCACTGATTCTACTCCGATTAAAATCAGACCACATCGTATTCCGCTTCACTACAGAGATAGGGTAGATAAGGAAATCTCAGATATGCTTAAAATGGGTATCATTTCACACTCTTCATCTTCGTACTCTTCTCCAATGGTATTGGTGAAGAAACCAGATGGATCTTTACGCATCTGTATTGATTTTTGGAAACTAAATCAAGTTACAGTCACAGATGCTGAGCCAATTCCAATTTTGGAAGATCTTCTTCCACAGCTGGCTAACGCTACATTCTTTACTAAACTAGATTTGGCAAAAGGATACTGGCAAATTCCGTTGTCTGAAAATTCTAGACATTTGACAGCATTTGCCACACCAAGAGGTTTATTTGAATGGAATTATATGTGTTTCGGGTTGGTGAATGCACCTGCGACATTTGTTCGCATGATGCGCCGTTTGGTTGGCGATAGACCCGATGTCATCACATATATAGATGACATTTGTTTATTCCATAACACATGGGAAGAACATATTGTAGGTTTCATTTCTTTGTTAGAACAGCTTAGAAAGCATCATGTGACAGTTAGACCTTCGAAAGTACAGATAGGTTTTCATGAAATATCTTTCCTAGGTCATAAAATCGGTAATCATCCGCTTTATCCTTCGGATAGTCTGGTGAATAAAATCCTGAACATTCAGATACCGAAAAATAAGAAAGAGGTCCGTAGTCTGTTAGGGCTCATTAACTATTATCATAAATTTATTCCGGACTTTTCGTCTATCTCTGGTCCTCTTTCGGAGTTGACGCGCAAAGGTGCTCCTCTTAAAGTAATGTGGTCAAAGAATTGTCAGTTAGCATCGGATAAGATTAAAATTATATTCTCGAATCATCCTATTTTGATTCTGCCAGATATCCATGAACCATTCTATATTCGCACAGACGCTTCTCAGATGGGAATCGGTGGCAGTTTGATGCAACTTGTTGACGATGTACTTCATCCTTGCTTCTTTGTGAGCCGGAAGTTGTCTGCAGCAGAAAAGAAATATTCGGCGGGAGAAAGAGAGCTCCTTGCTCTTGTCTTCTTCCGTCCTTAGCCACCGACAGTCAAAGCAGTCAGTGGCCATTACGCCTAGTGGCATCTTAGGGCAACAGCAGATAGGTTTTCTTTGCCATTGTTTCCCATCACGCCTAGTGGCGTCTTTAGGGCAACGGCAAATCAACCCATTTGCTGTTGTTTCGTAATCGAAGTGACTGGCAAACGGGTGATCAGCCCGTTGTGCTTGCTCTTGTCTGGACTATATCAAAACTTTCTCGCTACTTGCTAAGACGAAAATTTTACGTTGAAGTCGACCATCATCCTTTGACGTCAACGAAACCAAAGGCGTTTAAAAACTCACGTATCTACAGATGGTTTCTGCTACTGCAACAGTTTTCTTTTGAAATCAAGCATATACGCGTATACGCGGCGAGGACAATTGGTTGGCTGACTTGTTGTCGCGATTTGCAACTCACCAGGACTGATATATTTCACATGGAACTTTGCATCCAGGTTTATGGTTCCAGTTTGTTTGGACATCATATTGTGTCTTCTGGACTTGCTATTTCGTCCGGATATATGGACTCAAATTTTATTCCAATTTTCTTTGTTTAATAATTGCTCTTCATAATTTTATATGTCTCAATACCTGATACTTCTCAGTAGATTGCTTGTATGCATGTTGTCTCGGTACGTAAGATTGCTGGAAGTTATACCCTACAGGATCTTGCGCGTTTCCTGAAGTAAACGCTCGGGAGCGTGAGGGGTAATGTTGAGGCCACGTCATGGTGCGATTTTTATTAGGGCAACTTATTATTAGTGCCAGGGTTTTGTCACACCATGTAGTACCTCAACTGAACGCAAGAAATACATGAAAGCGGTCGCCTGTGAGATGCGTATCTAGGTATGATGTAGGCAGAGTTGGATGTGACGTCAGAGCGTCAAGATGTGTGCCTAAAATGGCTTGTGTATCAGCCATTATGTTGGAGTATGTATTCAAGAAATATTTCTGGAAAATGGTAAGCTATGTGCTTTAAATGAGAGGCAGGAGAATATGCCAGGATTATAGTTGAAGTCAGTACGGGACGGTGGTTCCCAAGACAAAGAAGTGTGTTGATAATATAATTGAACAGTGTTATAACGGGAGGACTCATTCCCCGAAGTTTATGGAGTGAAAATTATGATGTAGGAATATTAAAGATACCGGGACGCTCAAATCCCCCGATGTTGTTGGAAAAAGATATAATGAATATTTGATATGCCGGGATGCTCAATACCCCGATGTAAAATGGATAATGAATATTTGATATGCCGGGATGCTCAATACCCCGATGTAAAATAGAATCAAGGAATGATATTATAAAAGCATCAACTAGGGAAACGTTGAGTGACATTGTATAAAAGCGAACCAAGATAATGTTAGACTGAAAGTTAGAGTGGGAGTATTCATGCCATATTCGTGATTGTGACGTTTTGTGAATTCGTACTTACTGTGTATTAAACTGTTGCCAGATCGTCTAAGTCGAGAGGTTCGTTCAATCATTCAAGGTTCAGTTAACCAGTTGATAGCCTTATTCAGTAATTGAAGATTGACAGAAGGGGGTATCCAAGAAGATTGACTTCCAGAATATTTGACAATGCAAACCAAATTAAAATTAAAAGAACTTCTACATCTTGAGTAAAACGAATGGATCCTAGACAGCAGAAGAAAGAATTCGGGCAATTTCTCTATCCCTTAACAATTAGCATTGTGAGATTGCAGAGCAGATAAGATTTGACAGCTCCTAGATATGCATAATGGAAAGACTCTTTTTAATTGTTTTATATAGGACAAAGTTCATCAAAGTATTATATTTAAATAAAAACAGTAATAGGTAAACGTTTAGAGATGTTTGTAAATACTTGACCTTGAACTTGTGTGTGAGTATTGATCATCATTGACTTAATAATAGTTGCCTAGTGCTCAGTGCTCCGATCTCCTCCCGTCCTACATACACACATTGGGATTCTCGCTGGTGCTACGGAGTGTGTGCACTGTGCTGAGATCATCCTTGTGTAATCTAAGGGAGGAGATCGGATCACTGATCGTCCATGTGCAATGAAGATAGTCCTTAAAATCAAACCAAAACCAAACCAAAATCTTGATATGATCTACACATCTGCTATGTGAGTGATTGTTGCTTGTATAAAAACTTATCACAACTAGGCCCACATCTGGTATGTGAGTGATTGGTGCTTGTATAAAAACTTATCACAACTAGCCCCACATCTGCTATGTGAGGGATTGTTGCTTGCATAAAAACTTTTCACAAATAGCCCCACCTCTGCTATGTGAGTGATTTTTTGCTTGTATAAAAAGTTATCACAACAAGCACCACAGCCAAAATATGATAACATTTATCACGTTAATTGTTTTATCTATTACAAAGTCATAAAGCCAGTCCCATGTCAGAGATTGCAATAGGGAAATGATGTTTTGTACCCATTAACTTCTGAAGTTACATAGGCCTAAGTTTACCTATAATCTATTGTCTATGTGACATAAGAACCATCTCAAGAACTGAAATCAGACGACAATAACGGTGATATATGAATAAAATGGAACGAATGAAAAGGCCTAACGTCACAAACATATTAATTAATGTGTCATAAAGAAAACTATATTTTGTAAAAAACAACATTTTTAGTAAATAAATTAAAAAAAAAATATTTATCAGAATACATTCAAACGAATTAGTCAACAAATAACTTTATTCTTGGTACAGTTTCTGAAAGAGACACCTCTCATATCATTTTAGACTCCAGTTTGTTTGTTTGTTTTCTTGCTCGGGATTAGATTAAGAACTCGTCGCTCTCTCTTCATTCCACAACTTTGTTTCTCACTTATACTACTACTACTTTTGGAATATTTCAGTTAGATTATATACAGTGTGGCCCAAAAGTCTAGATTCATAGAGAATTCGGCAGCTACTTCTATTTGTGAGCATTCCTGTCTTGCGTACATGAGAACAATCTCTGTGCGTTCATCTACCGCTAATGTCCAATCCATATCGGCACTGAAAAAACTTATTATAAAAGTTATAAGAGAAAAAAATGTATATAAGACAATTTTTTATATTTCCAGACATTTGGCTCACCTCATAGTTATTTACCAAATACTCTGCGTAACCTTGCCAAATGTTTCTTTATCCCCATGTGGTAGTCATATCCCAGGCTCTATCCCAGGAACACCTGCTCTACATGTACTTAAAATCCCAGATGTCCGATACGTAAGTCTATGCTATCTATTCTGACGTCTATTTATTATATTAACTGTGACTTTCTGGCGTGGAGTTTGTAGAGCTAGGTAGAACATTCAACCAGTTCTAGAGAAACAAATAATATGCTTGTATTTAGCATTGTAACCTTAATGAAAATGGGCTACTTTCTAAATCACGTGTGTAGAGAATAAACTTATCCAAGTTAGAACAACACAGTATCTTAGAAGACATGAATGTAGTAGCTGTAAGGTTAAACATCTCTTGGAGTATGGAGGATCCACTTGTAAATTACGAAAGTAACTAAATAAAGTTGTCATATATCCAAAAACAAAAACTTCATTACCAATGTGTTTTTGTGTAACTGATGTTTCTCTTCATTGTCAAATTTATATCTGTGCGTATTTACAATAGAGCTGGTCGCAGGTCCGTTTTCTGTAATGTTTTGTAATACAGTTTTTTCAGACCCGAGTAGAACAGTCCCAGTTACGACAGTTTGGTCACGTCTGCAGATTTGGAGAAGAACGGCTATAGTGACAAAACGTTTGTACATGTACTTTTGAGCCCCTCTCTGACTCGTTCATCCGCGTTATATTTGGCAAATTTTATGCACCTATATTCATATTTCTGCTCTAAAGCCGTTCTAAGACTTGTTTACGTTTCGCCAGATGCACCGTATTAATGTCAGGTTGATTACACAGGTCAGCGGTAATACGTTTATCACTTAAGTCGCCTAACCACCGTTGAGAGGAGTCGATCTCTGTGAACACAATATGGTCTCGTACGATAGATGTACAGAACGCCATATTGTCTGCCAGAGAAAGCCGTCTGAGGAATGGGCGAAAACACAGGTGATAATTAGATAATCACTTCCGCTGGACCATCCCTGTGTACTTATTACAGATGACCTGGCAGAGGAGACAATCTGGGAGGAAAGTATTAGTCAAGAATGACTGCACAGATGATGGTTATGAGTTTAGCGTAAAAATGCAAGTGACAGTATTAGAAAATTATTATAAAGAGGTCACCCGATGGAATGTTTTAATGTAATATTTTAAAACACGCGGGGGTATTATAATTTAAACACCCCTACCTATATAGGGCAAAAGAGATTGATTTGAAAGCATATAATCTAAGTTGCTAGAGTCCATTCTAAACTGTGCCAGGAGATTGTGTTCCCAAAAGGTACTTTGGGTTAGTGGAACGAAGCAATCAGACGGTTCGTAGAACGAAGCTATCAGACTGTTCGTAAAGCAAAGCTATCAGACTGTGAAGTGTCATTATTACATATATATATATATATACTACTGGACAAAAGTTAAGGGCCACCATTCAGTTTAGACAAGCTTTATATAATTGATTGTCAAACTGTAAAGACAAGTGAAAATGTCATTAAAACTGAGCTCAGAGAAATGTGTATACATTTCTGTGTGCACTAGGTTAATTTTTTTTTATGTCAAAAAACTGGGTATAAAAGGCGGCGAACTGATATAAGCTAACGATTGCCCTGCAAAAACAGCTTTGTTCTTGACTTCAGAAATATCTTACGGAAACTTACTCGGGGTAGAAGCGACATTACCCTTCTATCTACAGCTCTGCCAAGAGTAATCTTGTGCGAAGGTAGACATCTTTGTCGACCCATTTTAGATACTCATGAGTTTTGGCCACTGTTGGACCACTAATGCAGAGCTCAGGGGCGGCTATCCGACACAGGCTACGATGTACATGTGGGAAACCAATAGCCAGGGATCAAGATCTCCAGGACGACCAAGAATTCGCTAGGAGAACAACATTAGACAATCCTTGATGGACCGAGTACTAGACTGAAACCAGGCCAAAAGATATACAGCTTAACATGGCCCTCTCTCTGGCTAACCTCTACACACCAAGGTAGAAGAAGTTTGTTTGTTTGGTTTTAAGGACCATCTACATTGTACAAGGAAAACTCCATCAGTGCTCCGATCTCCTCCTTTAGCTCACAAAGAGAAGCTCGGCACAGTGCACGAACTCCAAAGCATCGGCAAGCATCCCATTGTGTGTATACAGAAACCACACATTCTATAAATATGTTTGTATCGGGTAGATTTTCTTAATTGTGTAAACTCTGGCACGGCAGCGGCCGTATTGCCTTCTCTTTGTGATTTCCAACTGCCGAGTTATTTTTAACGTACAAAAGGTGTACACAGGACCTACTATTTTTTGCTCTTATCCAAGAAGGCTAGGCATCCGATCTCACTACTCATAGAATCAGGGGAAAGTAAGACGTTATTAGTACACTGTTGTTCTGGAAAAATTCCATCAAGAATATTCCCTGTACTGGGAACCGACCCCAGTCTCTTTAGAATTAGATGTGGACGCCATGTCTGTTAGTCCACTCTGGTCCCCGGGATAGGAGAGATCCGACCAAGTAAGAAAATATGTTTAAAGGACTGTCCAAGTTCGGTTTTTTAGCACCGATGGAACATTTCGGTGTGCACATCTGCGATTGCAACTATACATATTTTAATGTAATGATCATTGAAAGTGGCAGATGGAATAAGTGTTCACATCTTTTACATGCGCATCAAACTCCATATTATTTAAAGTACTTTCATTCTAAACATGGTAAACAACATTTCTTTACTAATATAAGAAATGTACTAAAAAAAATGAAAGATCCTTTTGCGTCTTACATAAATTTAAATAATGAATTGATCAAAAATAAATACAAAATGAAAATCTGTTATTTAGTTTGATATTTTATTAATATTTGAATTGTTCCCCTTTGGAAGAAAATTGGATGCCTTCCCCTATTTTTTTATATCTGCTGCTTTTACAGTATCACATGGTTATGTTTTTCTTTATTTTTCACTTTTTTTCCGAGATTGGAAATGACGTCAAAACCTGACAAGAGATGTGATCTCTCGGTTATAAGTCGGGGTATATTGTGTACATTTTATAACATTTTGACCGCTGGACAGTTATCTCTGTCCTTTACTTTTTAAATTTAGCGGGAGGGGGGCACTTTTATTAGCCATGAAGAGGTTTATTTCTGTGAAGGACTGCTAGCTGGATGTTTGGACGTCACGTCGTAAGTTTATTCGGGTGTTTCTGCTTTTTCAATCGATATACTTATTTGTAATGATTTTACCTCTAAATCTGTTATTGCTAGTGTGCCGACGTGTCGTTATAAGCACTACTAGCTGAAATGAAGAATCATGTGTATTTTTTTTCCTCTTGAGTCTGCCGAGAGTGTGGTCTTCCTTAACTCCAGCTGATTTATGACTTAATTAATGACGATTTGATGTATGGTGTCTAAAATAGCAATAAGTAATTCTTCTATTGGATTGTTTGTGGTTTGACTGTGTTGATTTATTTCATTTGGCAGTGATAAACTGTCTCTCTTGTTCTACGGTTTTGGTTCGTTGTTGGTGGATTGCTTTCCGTTTCTACCCGTAGTTATATAAGTGTAATCTCTGTAGCCAGTTGCTGGATTTTGGTTTGATGTGAATCGTCGTAAGCTAAATAGGCAGGGCAGCAAATAATTTATCACCTCAGTTGTCTAGCCACCTTTAATAAAGTCGATCTTTATTGACACAAGGTGGTAGCGCCCGATCGATGAAAAGAAAGCCATATTGTCTGTCTGAGAAATCCGTCTGAGGGATTTACGCAAACACAGGTGATAAGACGTAATCGTTTCTGCTGGAACATCTTTGTATCAATATTACTGATAATCTGTTTGGGGAGACAATATAATGCTGGAAAGCATCTAGACGTGAGATTTGTTCACATATTTGTTTGTGAGTTTGCATAAAGATGCAATCGGAAGTATTACTGCCTTATTAGAAAGATGTTATTCTTTGGAATTTTAAAATTTGAAATTTCAAAACATGCGGGGGATATTATAATTTAACACCCCGGCCCATTTAGTTCTAAAGAGTTTACTATTGGCTTAATGTGAGAACCAGAATAAACGTTGACTTTAATTGGCAAAATCGTCGGGGGTACAATCTGGGATGTGAACTGAGAAATATAAATATAATCTATCGAAATCGGAGTCACAAATCAGACTGCATCGCTGCGTCAAGATAGCACTTCACCAGAGCCAGAGAGAAGATCGGACACAGAATTCCAAAATTATAAGTGATAGCTCGAAGTATTTGGGCAACTTTGAGATCCGCATTTTTAATACAAGACTGGAAACTTGAAGGACCAGGACAGAGTATTTGGGCAACTTTGAAACTTAAAAGTAAACTCGCATTTTTAAATGCAAAGACTGGAGACCTAAGGAATCAAATCACCCTTCATAAGAGGAATACTAAAATTTCCCAGGCCAAGCGATTCGAAAGCATCAACATGCTGTGTCTATTGTAACTGTGCCAGAGGATTGTGTTCCCAAAAATTACTTTGGGACAAGAGTGAACATTTATTTTACCATGTGAATTTGACATGTTTTCCTTGCTAAGCAGTGTTACGACTGGAATTCTTTGGTATGTGTGGCCATATTTATATTAAAGAGTTCATCGTGCTATGTTATCGAATGCACTAGGGTTTGGTCATGCAGGACACGAAACTGGCAGAATAACTCAAGTCGTCGGGTAGTAGGTCCACAATACACATGTAGTACATATTTATTAAGTTATCTTCACAATATAATAGCAATGAAGAATCTTCAAGATCTGTCTCCTCATAAATATGGACAGTCCATAAGGCAATAAGAATGCATGTTGAAATAATACATATATTCGTCTTCTCTATTCAGTTCTGGCCTTTCTGAATTAGACGTGCGTGTCATTCACGGACACCCAAGTAATGCGAACAAGAAACGTGAATTTATGTTTCTTCTTGTATAAATTACTTCTCTTAAAGGTGCGGAACTTCTTATATGTTCAGGACCATCTTAACGGACGTTGAAACAAGTTGCGGCCTTCAAAAATATAATGATGTCACGTAAAGATACTTAATTCCTCCACAATTCCGGGAGCTAGAAAAATACGAATGAAACATATGAAAGGCCCAGAATATTAGCCGTTAGAATAAATTCGCGCAAACGCGTTACGTCATTGAAAACCGGTTGAGGTATACTAATATATAGCGTTCAATACAAGTTAAAGATCGTGCAAAACATGTTTTTACCACAAATAGAGATATTTCCTCAAATAACAATGGATATATGCCTGCGTGTGGCAATATACCAAAACATATTACTTGTATTCCTTAACAATAGGTTATATATGAAGCTGGCAACCTCAACATATGCAAATAGTATATTCATAAACCACTACAGCAGGCGCTGGTGTTTGTTTTATGCTAATTCGATCAGAAACACGAAAGCAGCAGTGATGAATGATGATTACGTAACATGTGCCTAAAGTGTAAAATATCGTTTTGTGAGATTTTTGTACCTTTTTAATTGTAATTCAGGCAAATCATTGCAGTCACACTGGCCAAGCACATTTTTACCCAGTTCATTAACCAGAAGAATTACGGTAATTTCTAACCATATTGAGGACATAATCAAAGAGTTATACTGTGCATACTCAGGGAGAGAAATTATTCAGAGAGGCTAACATTGGTGGGTGCACAGCCAGACAATGCGCCTGTTAATTTGGAGCCTACAAATGTACTTTGCAGAGGAATTTGCACTTTTTATTTTGTCTAAAGTTCGTGGAACGAACCTATCAGACTGTACATGTTAAGAAGCTGCAAGTCCGAAGTTCCTACGCCACTAGCTGTGAGTTAATAGCAGGGTATCAACACTAATCGCCTACACTGGACGAATTGAGTTATATATATATAACATTTTATGATTCTCAGTTTTAATTTGTGAGATAACTGTTTAAATGTCAGTATATGTTTCTTGTTGTTGAATGTAGCTTTGGCCATTCCTATTCTCTTCTTGATTTCTGTTTCACATCTGCCATCTTCTGTTATGACCAAGATATACGTAACTCTCATGACTTGTTCCAAGATTTTCTCATTTACGCTTATCTTTAATGTGGGCATGTGTTCTGTTTTGCTAATTATCATAGTTTTTGTTTTTTCAATAATAATGTCGAGTCCACATTCAAGACTCATACTGTTCACTTGCTTCACTAGTTCTTGTAATTCCTGTTCGCTTTCAGCAAACAACACTGTCATCTGCATATCTAAGGTTGGTTATTGACCTTCTACTGATGTTCAGCCCTGGTATTTCCTGTATCTGTTTGGAAATTTTTTTGGTGTATAGATTAAATAGGCAGTGGGACAGCACACAACCTTGTCTGACATCTCTTTTTATGTCTATGTATGGTGAATAATTCCCTCCCGATCTTACTGTGGCAGTTTGCTCCCAATAAAGGTTACTGAGTATTCTTATATCTTTTCCATTAACACATATGTTTTCGAGGCATTCAATTATTTTCTCATGATGGACTCTGTCAAAAGCCTTCTTATAGTCAATGAAGCACATGTACATACTTTTTTGGACCTCTACATTTTTTTGCTAATATTCTTAGACAAAATATTGCCTCTCTTGTTCCACTGTTCCGTCTAAAACCAAACTGTTCTTCTTGGATTTAGCTGTCTACCTTACTTTTTATTCTTTCCTGTACGATTTTTAGCAGTATCTTAATTGCATGACTCATCAGGCTGATTGTTCTGAAGTCTGAACATTCTGTTGCATTAGGTTTTTTAGGCAATGTTATAAAAACTGATGTCTTCATGTCGGGTGGTATATATCCTGTATTGTGAATATCGGTGCATAGGTCTGTGATTGAATCTATACAAAAGCTCTCCATGGTTTCTATCATTTCAATTTTTATGTTATCCGTGCCTGCTGATTTTCATTTCTGTATCATATTTATGGCATTCTCTACTTCTGATCTGAGGATGTTTGGGCCTTCATTAGAATCTGGTGATGGTTTTTTACCTCTGTTGTCCTCGAATAGTTCTTTTACGTATTCTGCCCATCTGTTTGATATGTCTTTCTCATCAAGTAAGATTACACCATTTTTGTTCTTGATACAGCCTCCTCCTTGTGCAAACCGCGACCTATTTGATAATTTCTTTATTTCTTCATGCATATCTCTTGCCATGTGCTTTGCTTCCAAGTCTTCTATTTCCTTGTATTTCGTTTCTATTCACCGTTCTTTTGCTTGTCTACACATATGACGTATGTCATTGCCTATTGTTTTATAACCTGCAATGTTTTTTTGCTTTCTTTCTTTCTGCCATTTTTTACTCAAGATGTCATCTGTATTCCAACTTTGATTTTTCTTAGGCTCTTTTTTAGGTAAATTTGCATTTGCTGATTGTAAGCTTGTTTTTAAGCATTCCCATTTTGCGGTTGCTTTTTCTTCTGGGTTTTCTCTTCTATACTGCTCCATGCTTTCTGTCAGCAACTGTTGATATTTATTTTTGACGTCGATTAGATATTTTTGTTTTATATCTGGTTGTTTCAGTGCTGATATTTCTATCTGGAGTTCCTCCTGTCTTCTGTTTCCTGTTCTTTTCAACTTTATATTTACTTTAATGACGACCGGATTGTGATCTAAATTTATGTCTGCGCTAGGATGTGTCTTTGCACTTGTGACACTGTTCTTAAATCTATATTTTATCATGATATAGTCAATTTGATTTATTGTTACATCTTCTGGGCTTTTCCATGTGTATAGTTTCCTTGGGTGGTGTTCAAAAAAGGTGTAACATATGAGCAGCTGGTTTTCTTCACAGAACTGGATAAGTCTGTCTCCTCTGTCGTTTCTTGTCCCTAATCCATACTGTCCTACTAGTTTCTTGTATTTTCCTTTTCCTACTTTTACATTCATGTCACCCATTACTATCAACACATCTGTAGATTTGACTGGTTTAAGTGTGTGTTGTAGCTCTTCATAGTATTCTTCCTCGCTATGATCTTTAGTCGGTGCGTAAGTTTGTAAGATTGATATGTCGAATTTCTTTGCTCTCATCTTTAGTAACATTATTATGTCATTGTGTGTCCATTATAAAGATACGTTTTATTCTAACTCCTTCTTTATCAACATTTCTACTCCTCTGTTACGTGCAGTCTTTGATATCTTACAATATTATACATTGGTATACTTGTTATGTTCGCAAATATTTTGTAAACAAAATAGATACTTTTTAGTGCTTAAGGAAAAGTCATTATTGAGTTACTTCCCTTGAAAGTTGTGTCGTCTCTTTCGATCGAACTCCGCGGATGAATCCAGTTTTACTGCGATTTATTCTTTGTTTGGGTAGTAATAGATTGTTCTTGCTTCAGAATATCTATGGCCTGAATTTATGTGTATTGTTTGTCTGAGTAGGACGAGTCTGTCTTATATCTGTATATCTTTACATATCTAAGTCGAAATATATGTTCTTTTGTCTCTAGAGAGGTCAAAGGCTGTTCGGCGGATGTGTCGCGAGAGAGGTGTGTTTTGGCTTCGCCCTGATGATGGGCTGTGTTTTTTCTATGTCGGCTTGTAGCCGGAAAAAGTGATCTCTATATTTATGGGGAAAGTGATAGTCGTCTAGACCTATCATGTATGCTTTACCCCAGTGTTCATTCTTATTGCCAAGGAATGGCAGAATCATATTTCTGATACCCAGGTAATAAAAGATACTCTTTTGAACTCTCGTACGAAGCCACCGTTTTTCGATAGGTACGATTTTGTACATCTGAGAGGATGCATTTAACTAGATGGAAAACGACTCTGATTCCTAGCAGCACTATATCCTGTAGAATGCAGTCAATTGTATCATGATAGAATCTACAGAGCAATGAAACATTTAATGAATGACTAACTTTAAGACAGGTTCATTATCTGTATCCAAACGTGAGTGACAGCTCACGAGAGAAGCCATCTTGTAACCAAACATTTAGTGACTTTCAAGAAGAGAAAAGGGATGCCCGTATTATCGCTTGATTAGTCCAGAGATCACTGCTACACATGAGAACCCATTGCTAGCGGTTCAATTTGATTATATGGAAAAATCTGTGCTGGACATTATGTTAAGGAATCTTCGCTAGACGAGGTTAGGTCTAGAAGCCATCTTGGACATTGTTTATAATCTGACGTGCTTTGTCAGTAAACTCAGATGATATATATAGGGCAATACTGAGTGCTTGGCTACTGACAGTCCATTATACTATTATTCCACATGAGTGCCCATGTAACATTGCAAGACCATTTATCCACTGTACCATGATGTATTATGCCAACCTGTGATTTGTCACTATCTGTGCTGTCGAGTGTGTACGTCCAAATTAAACTGTAGTAAAGGTACACAGTCGTTGGTGTCGATGACTTCCAGCCATACATGAGTGTGAGAAAAGAACATTTGTCAACACCACGAACTCTTCTTATCATTCGCATGTTATACACTCAATCTATGTCTACACACCACTGCGTAGGTCAAGTTGACATTCCATACTCAAACCACGAGCAACACAACAACACAGTATTTAACTCTGGTGATGTTCGAGTGAGCTTCAGATTTTTTCAGCATGTCTCTTGCTCAGGGCAAGGGTCTTGTATTATAAGAGTTTATCAACTGATGATGATGACGTCTGTCTTCCAAAAAGAGACCTTATCAACTGGTGGACCAGCTTTCTGGGTTTGACCTCGCAGAAGTTGAGAAGTCAACAGATTACCGATACCAGACCGTTTCCTGTGGCTGATACGACACACTTGCAGTATTGGTTTGCTCTTTGTCAACACTTCGTCACGTGACCTGTCAAGTGAATGCAGTATGTAGGTCAGCGTTGTTGACATTCTTACATTAGACATTACAGAGTTTCACAGAACAGTTGGATCAATTCTTGTCAATATTAACAGGAAGACAGTATTATTGAACTAAGAAGTCCTATTTTCATCGATGGATCTTCTTGTTTTCTATATATGAACTTTAATATTTAAGGCCAGAATGTTTAATTGAATAAAGTGGCAGTTTGTTTATTTTCATAAAAATAACTTTGCCATTACTGTAAAACTGAGCCTATTTTGCAACACATACTATCATACACATAATTTATATATTTATGTTTACATGTTATTTGTTTGTATAGTATGTTAGTTTCTATGTCAGCGGGTTGTGTTTAGGTTGGGCGGAGTCCTCACAACAGAATATCCCACGTCATAGAGGGTCCGTTGTGGGCGTTTTCTATAGGTGCAATTTTCTTGATTGAAAATTTGCTGCGACAACTGTTGCTTTTGTGTTAGCTGTGAAGACTGTAATTATTGTTATTTTTGTAATATTTCTTTGTTCTTTAGTTTTGTTTTGATTTGTTTGTAATTTGTTGGTCTACCCTTTTCTATCTTTCAGTTCTATTCACAATTTATATTCATATACTGTGACGTCATTTGTGTTGTTATCCCTTGCAGATTCAGTGATTATTTTCATTGATTTCCCTATTTGATTTATTTGATTTCTGCAAACGTTTTCGTATTGTCAGTCCTATTTGTACTTTATGTATTCTGTTGGTTGACATATGTTTTATATAGGTATATTTCATAAGACACTATTGCCTGTGCACTGCACTTGGATTATGGTATAAACCAGTACTTGATTATTATTACTGTTATACAAGACCTTATTAAGGCTTGTGACCCACAGATATTGGGATAGTGTACTGATTAATCAAGTCATTAAGAACTTGTGGTATTATTATTGTTTCAAGTGATTAGTATTATTGTTAGACATCATGTCTACATTAGAATACTTCATTACACAAGGGAAATCCCTTGATAAAACTGGTCAACAATTAGAAGAATGGGCGGTTGCTCAATATGACAAAGCATTAGCTGCAGAAGAGAGAAAAGCTGCTGCAGAAGAGAGAAAAGCTCTGGCTGAAGAGAAAAGATTAGAAAGAGAAGCTGAGGCTGCTGCTGAACAAAAGAAATTGCAGATGCAGATGGAGCAAAGGAGATTTGATGCTGAACAAAAAAGATTAGACAGGGAAGCTGAACAAAAAAGATTAGACAGAGATGCTGAACAAAAAAGATTAGACAGAGAAGCTGAAGAAAAAAAAGCAATAAGAGAACATGAATTTGAGTTAGAGAAATTGAGATTGACAAGTATGAGTAATGTTAATCAGGCATCTAGTGGTAATGGTAAACCTTCTACTTACAAGGTTAAGGTTCCACCGTTCAATCAGTCCAGTGACGATATTACATTCTGGCTGGATAGATTTGAACGTTCATGTCGTACTCATAATGTAGATAAATCTCAATATGCTAATCAATTAGCAGAAAACTTGAAAGGTGAATCTTTGACTAGATTATGCCTTGTAGGAGAAGCAGATAAGGATAATTATGATGTCATTAGGGCGGCTTTGATAAAAAATACCAGCTAAGTGAGGAAGGCTATCGCCTTTTGTTTAAGACGATGGTGCCTGAGACAGGTGTAGAATTCTCAGAATTCACTGCAAAGGCACGTCTCACAGTTGATCGTTGGATTGAGCTTTCCAAAACAGAAAAAACGTATGAAGGACTTATGGATTTGTTGCTCAGAGATAAGATTATGTCATGTGTTAACAAACCATTCCTTGAATTTATACATGAGCGTAAACCCAAATCTCTAAAGGAAATGGAAGAATATTGTTCCCAATATGTCACTGCACACCCCGACGTGACTTTTGGCAACACTAAGATTAAGGAGAGTATGCCAGTTGCTTCAGCAACACCATACAATCCCAATTATTCACACAGATTTCAGGGACCTCAAAACAGATTTGATAAAAAAGGTAACCATAATAGTTATCAAAACCAAGGTAACCAATCATTTCAGGGTTCTTCTTCAAAGAACTGGAGACGAGCTGATAGCTCGCGACACAGGGGTGGTCATAATTATAGGAATTTCCGTAGAGGAAGTAATTATAGAAACTATCCGGGTTATCCGTCTTGGAGTCAACAAGATCATAATTACAGAGATACTCATTATAATGAATATGATAATGGTAACCAAGGGAACTATGACTCAAACCCAAATAGGGGTTACAATAGAGGTAACAATAACTACAGAGGTGATAATAACCGAGGTAGATCTCAAAACAAAAGACATAAACCACATTTTCAGGCAAACTCTGCACAACAAGAGTCCCATGAAGCCTATAAACAGAGTAAAGATAATAATGATGCTAGTAATATGGCATGTGCCGCTTTTGATTTTGGGAGAGCATCTCAGTGCCCCCAATGCAAAACATTATTTGAGCCAACCACAGTGTCTACTTTAAGCTGTGGCCATCCTCTTCCTGCTCTTCCTGCATCAGTCGCGCATGATGGAAGAGGTTCTCTTGTCTTACATAAGGGTTTAGTAAATAACAATCCAGTCTCTGTGCTATTTGATTCTGGATGCACCACAATTGGTGTTAGGCAGTCACTCGTAGATCCTTCCCGTGCCACTGGACAAGTAGTCAAATGTGTAACATTTGGCGGCACATTAGAGAAATACTCTACTGCTATCATTAGGATTGCTACTCCTTTCTTTACAGGAGATGTACACGCATGTCTTCTTCCGAATCCGATCGCTGACCTCATCATCGGTCGCATTCATGGAGTCAAAGAATGCACTCCGCAACAAATTTCCGCGTGGGAAAGGCAAAACATGCAGATTGCTAACGCTGTAGTCACTAGAGCTCAGGCTCTTAATATGCCTCAAACTTCATCTACTGAAGATAATGAAGTGCATAACCAAGATGATCCCTTGGTAATTTCTCGTGACTCGTTTATAAAACAGCAAGAAGATGATCCCACTCTGAAGAAATTCTTCATTCTTGCAACTAAAGGTGATCCGAATAAAGACACAAGTCGTAAATCGTGGATTACAAAGAAGAATGGCGTACTTGTACGTATGGTTCAAGACTCCATTACGTCAAGTCATTCTCAAATCCTGGTTCCCAAGAATTTGAGAGTTAAAATTTTGCAGCACGCTCACGACTCTCAGTGTGCTGGACACATGGGTTTTTCCCGTACTAAGTCAAGAGTCCTTGCGGCTTTCTTTTGGCCATTGGTAAACAAGGACATACGGATTTATTGTCGATCTTGTAAAGTATGTCAGGAAGTTAAATCCAAAGGTCCACGGCATGCTGCACCCATTCAGGCGGCGGACATTCCTATTCGGCCGTTTCAAAAAATGGCCATAGACATTATTGGTCCATTTAAGATCAAGTCTGCCAGAGGACATCAGTTTATCTTGACGTGTGTTGATATGTGCACACGTTGGCCAGAGGCTATTCCCCTGAAGAGCATTACTACTGCTGACATTGCAGATGCTCTTTGGCTTATATTTTCTCGTCTGGGGTTCCCCGGAGAGATATTGTCAGACCATGGCACCCAACTAATATCAGATACCATGTCTCAAGTAATGTCTACGCTGCAGATAGATAGATCTTTAAGTAGTATCTACCATCCAATGTCTAATGGTATGGTCGAACGCCTTAATAGAACACTTAAAAACTTACTAGGGAAGATAACTGAGGATCATCCTCAAGACTGGGACAGAGTTTTACCTGCGGCCCTCTTCGCTTACAGAGAGGTACCCAATGAACATACAGGATTTTCTCCCTTTGAACTCGTCTTTGGCGCGCGTCCGCGTGGCCCTATGTCGTTGCTTCATGATCTCATAACAGCTGACAATATTGACGATGACACAAAGTCATCCTACGAATATGTCATCGCGTTGAGACAAAAGATTATCGAAGCATGCAAATTAGCAACTTCTTCTTCTGAATTTGCGAAACAGAAGGCAAGGCAATTTGCCAATAAGAAGAGATGCTTACGACAACTTTGTCCTGGTGACAAAGCATTTGTATTACTACCTTGTAGGGAAAACAGACTACTTATTTCTTGGAAAGGTCCGTACGATATAATATCGAAAATTTCCGATGTCGACTATATTGTCAATATTGATGGGAAGCATAAAACCTTCCACATCAATATGCTTACTGAATTCCATGAACGTCCGGATTATTTGCAACCCATTTTCCAAGCAACGGACAATTCTCCAGTACAACATGGTCATTACTCATCACTGTCCGTGATACAGGATGAGGAAACAAGTTTTTTCAGATGTAAATCTTCCTCTTCCAATGATCCCACTTCATTCTAGTGAATCATGGAAGAACGTTACTGTCTCTCCTGATTTGTCTCTAGGAGAACAGCGACAAGTTTCAACTATGTTGCAAACATTTCAGGATGTACTCACTGACATCCCTGGACAAACGCATGTCATTGAACATGACATTGTTCTAACTGACCATACTCCTATTAGGGTTAGACCTTATCCTATACCTATACATTTTCAAGCACAGGTTGAGAAAGAGTTGGATGAGATGATAGATTTGAAAATAATCGAACCATCCACCTCTGCATATTCTTCGCCGATGGTTATTGTTCGTAAAAAAGACAATAACATACGTCTTTGCGTTGACTATCGAAAATTGAATCAAGTAACGAAGTTCGATGCCGAACCTATGCCTTTACTGGAAGAGCTACTTACTCGACTCTCCAAATCTCATTTTTTCACTAAACTTGATTTGTCTAAAGGATATTGGCAAGTTCCTTTATCTGAACGCGCCAAACCTCTCACGGCTTTTTCAACACCTAGAGGTTTGTTCCAATGGAATTTTATGCCTTTCGGTCTTATGAACGCACCAGCTACATTCGTACGCATGATGCGCCGAATCCTATCTTATCGGTCAGATGTCATTGCATATCTAGACGACATCTGTCTTTTCAGCGATACTTGGGAAGATCACTATTCAGGGTTAGATGAATTGCTGTCTACTTTGCGCGAGCACAACCTGACAGCGAAACCCTCTAAAGCCTATATTGGTTTTAGCGAAATTTCTTTCCTAGGCCACCGAGTTGGTCATGGTTTCCTAAAGACAGAGGACCATAATACTAGTAAGATACTTAACATCTCGATCCCTAAGACTAAAAAACAGGTGAGAAGTCTGTTAGGTCTTATTCAATTTTATGGCAGATTCATTCAGAATCTATCCTCTATCATGGCACCTCTTTCTACACTTCTAAAGAAAGGTTCGCCTAATATGGTCCACTGGTCTCAGGAATGCCAATGCTCTCTGGATAAGATTAAAACATTGTTTTCAACACCACCTATTTTAGTGCTACCTACTAAAGATAAGACATTCGTTCTTCGTAGTGACGCTTCATCCACTGGGATTGGAGCGGCACTAATGCAAGAGTACTCTGGAACTCTGCATCCTGTAATGTATATTTCCAGAAAACTTAATGCGGCAGAAAGGAATTATTCGGTTTTAGACCGTGAGCTATTAGCTATGGTTTGGTCGATCCTCAAACTACAGAGATTCCTTCTAGGCGCACATTTCATAGTAGAAACCGACCAAAAAGCTCTTACTGCTATACAGAGTAAGAATTTGAAGAGCTCGAGGTCTACTCGATATGCAATTGCTCTTCAACCTTTTCATTTCTCTGTGCGAGCTATTCGTGGATCAGATAATGTGATGGCAGACATTCTGTCAAGATGCCCACATGATTCCACATAACTATTAGGGCTTAGACGTCTTGATATGTCTAGTTCTATAGTAGTTCCTTTTCTATATCATGATAGATACACATTTGTAATTTAATAATATAATGATTGTATCACTACATAGCGGTTCATTGATGTTTATTCACCGCTGTGCTTTGATGATTTTTCTTCATAAATCATAAATTTAAGATATCTAATACGAAATTATGGTATGAATTTTTTTAGGCATCGTGTAATTGCCAGAATTGTATTATACTTTGATGACACCTTCCTGGAAAAATTTACTTGTAGAGAAATAATTTCTCTCAGTTTATGAGACACATTCTCACCAGTCGCTCCATAAGTCGACTTAGCCTCATATTAGGCGTTATATTTATTCCTGATATTTTCATCTACGCATTATTCATGCGTTGTGAGCCTATTGTACGTTGCTCCTAGATGTATTTCAAAAAAAAAAAAAAAGTTCCATTTTTTTTTTTCCCGGGAGGTGTGGTAAGACTGTTACGTGCAGTCTTTGATATCTTACAATATTATACATTGGTATACTTGTTATGTTCGCAAATATTTTGTAAACAAAATAGATACTTTTTAGTGCTTAAGGAAAAGTCATTATTGAGTTACTTCCCTTGAAAGTTGTGTCGTCTCTTTCGATCGAACTCCGCGGATGAATCCAGTTTTACTGCGATTTATTCTTTGTTTGGGTAGTAATAGATTGTTCTTGCTTCAGAATATCTATGGCCTGAATTTATGTGTATTGTTTGTCTGAGTAGGACGAGTCTGTCTTATATCTGTATATCTTTACATATCTAAGTCGAACTATATGTTCTTTTGTCTCTAGAGAGGTCAAAGGCTGTTCGGCGGATGTGTCGCGAGAGAGGTGTGTTTTGGCTTCGCCCTGATGATGGGCTGTGTTTTTCTATGTCGGCTTGTAGCCGGAAAAAGTGATCTCTATATTTATGGGGAAAGTGATAGTCGTCTAGACCTATCATGTATGCTTTACCCCAGTGTTCATTCTTATTGCCAAGGAATGGCAGAATCATATTTCTGATACCCAGGTAATAAAAGATACTCTTTTGAACTCTCGTACGAAGCCACCGTTTTTCGATAGGTACGATTTTGTACATCTGAGAGGATGCATTTAACTAGATGGAAAACGACTCTGATTCCTAGCAGCACTATATCCTGTAGAATGCAGTCAATTGTATCATGATAGAATCTACAGAGCAATGAAACATTTAATGAATGACTAACTTTAAGACAGATTCATTATCTGTATCCAAACGTGAGTGACAGCTCACGAGAGAAGCCATCTTGTAACCAAACATTTAGTGACTTTCAAGAAGAGAAAAGGGATGCCCGTATTATCGCTTGATTAGTCCAGAGATCACTGCTACACATGAGAACCCATTGCTAGCGGTTCAATTTGATTATATGGAAAAATCTGTGCTGGACATTATGTTAAGGAATCTTCGCTAGACGAGGTTAGGTCTAGAAGCCATCTTGGACATTGTTTATAATCTGACGTGCTTTGTCAGTAAACTCAGATGATATATATATAAGGGCAATACTGAGTGCTTGGCTACTGACAGTCCATTATACTATTATTCTACATGAGTGCCCATGTAACATTGCAAGACCATTTATCCACTGTACCATGATGTATTATGCCAACCTGTGATTTGTCACTATCTGTGCTGTCGAGTGTGTACGTCCAAATTAAACTGTAGTAAAGGTACACAGTCGTTGGTGTCGATGACTTCCAGCCATACATGAGTGTGAGAAAAGAACATTTGTCAACACCACGAACTCTTCTTATCATTCGCATGTTATACACTCAATCTATGTCTACACACCACTGCGTAGGTCAAGTTGACATTCCATACTCAAACCACGAGCAACACAACAACACAGTATTTAACTCTGGTGATGTTCGAGTGAGCTTCAGATTTTTTCAGCATGTCTCTTGCTCAGGGCAAGGGTCTTGTATTATAAGAGTTTATCAACTGATGATGATGACGTCTGTCTTCCAAAAAGAGACTTTATCATCTTCTTTCGTGTTTTTCTCGTCCTGATTGCATAAGCGTTTTTTGGTCTTTTTTTAATTCAGCCTGTATCCAATAGTCTTGCCTCTGCGACTCCCAGTATATCAAGTTTCATGTCTGTTGCCTCTAATATTAGATTGTCGAGCTTTCCTTCTCCTTTTAGAGTTCTAACGTTCCATAATCCTATTTTTAGGCTCCTCCTACTAGTTTTAGGTGGTCTTTCTCAGAATGCTCCCTTTCATCAGAATTCGAGGAACACTTGTCATTATGTAATTCCTTACTCATTAGAGGAGTTGCTTCTTCCCTGTTAATTTGTACATTAGATTCTTCCCCAGAAGACAGAGAGTTCTCTACATATCGGTTCTTGTCTTTGGTTGTGATCTCATTTCATTCTGTAGGACGTACGTGGTAAGGCCCCAATCTCTTCCACGGTGGCTAGCCGTTGTCTTATTCTATGCCCGACACGCCTCTAGTGCGCCACGCACTTTGCTGTTTCACTTTGCGAGCCGTTGATCTTCTTAGATTCCTTCCCCTCACCCACCTTCTCAGGCTTTGTGTACTAGGGATGGACATTCCCGTGAGTAAGATTACTCCTACTCCACTCATGTAGTTTAGCCAGTCAGCCAAGACTGTTGCCCAAGATGTGGCCACCGCCGAACACAAGCGGTATTCGTGGAGCCATACGTTAGCTAGATAAAGAGAAGAGAACCAAATAGGATCCTGACTATCCTAAAAAGGACATGGCTGTCTCTCACCGTGATGTACTATCCATCTCTCTTTATCCTACATCGATTACATCAGTTACGTCTGCCCCAACCTAGGATCGACCTGTTCAAAAAGAGTCTAGCCTACTCTGGTGCCTACTTATGGAACAGCCTTCCACACCACCTAAAAAGCCTACCTACACAATATTCTTTTAACAAAGCACTTTTCAAACACTTCCTCAACACTGATTATCTACCCCCATAGAAACAGTATTTGCCTGTCAACATCTCATCCATAGGTCAACATTTCTTTTCCTCTTCCGCTCATTTTTGTGTGTGAATAATTTGTTTTATATCCATGTAATATCATTATTATATTCACTTTAAAATATTATTATATAATGTAATGTATGTGTGAATGTACCCACATAATACTGTACTTTAGAAATGTGAGTCGTGAGAATGTACCCGCATACCAAAAATACAGATTAATTGTAGACGGATTGACCGCATGAGTGAGTGTCGGTATACAGAATTTATTTATTTTTATTTATTGTTTTATTTATTTTATTTTATTATTACTTTTTTCCCCCATTTACTAGCTTGTTTGTTTCAAAAAAAAAAACCCTACTCATTTTTTTATTATTATGCTTGCATACTGTAAATGAATGCTGTTATGGTAACTTTAAAATGTTGCATGCCTTTAAATTAATGCTTAAAGCATCATGTGGGAATGAAAGGATATAGTATGCAAGATTAATGAGAGTGGAAGGGCAGAATGTTAGACGGGCCTGCGCGCCCAATTCTTTACCCTTCGAAAATAAAGTTCGTTCGTTCGTTCGTTCGTTCGTACATCCCCACGTTGGTTACTATTCCCAATAAACCTACCAGGCTGCCGAGAAAGACATAATTTACTAGTATAAGAATTTGCCTTTGTGTGTCGGTGATAATTTTGCACATAAATTTAATCTGAATAAGGCTTAGTTGTCACAGAGTGGTTCAGATGTTCATCAAATAAATCCATTTACAAAAGGTTACGGGACACCCCAGCTGTGCAATACAGTTAACTGATAGCTTATTTTAAACCTGTTTGCCTGCTTAACTATTTATGTCTCAGTTTTGATCTCAACCAATCTCCATCTTGTAGATGCTCCGGTAACAACAAATTACCAAGAAAGTTAACTGTAGTATTTAAATAATTCTGCCACACTAGAGTAGTCTTCCTTTGGCTCCTTCCAGAGTAAAATAAAGTATCATCTTCATAATTCGTGAACGTTAGACCTGACAGGTGGTGTTATTATATTTCGACT
This sequence comes from Oreohelix idahoensis, assembly GCA_024509875.1. NCBI lineage: Eukaryota > Metazoa > Mollusca > Gastropoda > Stylommatophora > Oreohelicidae > Oreohelix > Oreohelix idahoensis. The sequence goes on along the minus strand of JAMPIV010021262.1, from coordinate 17,143 downwards.
GCCTTTTACATACATGTACAGATGTAATTATAACACCAGACCATGTGACCATATTAGTAAATATCAGATATCATAAGAAACCAGTCATTTATTTCAAAAATATATTGTCTTAATTGTAATTAAAATTAAATAACATGGAATCAGTTTGAGAAAGATTAATAATATCTGAATACGTATAACATTTGTTTTATTGGTTTTACTAAATACGTGATGTTGTTTTTTATGTTATAATAAATCAGTAACTAAAATTCTCAGCGGAAGATATAATTGGTGAGTTAAAAATCCATGTCGACACCGGAAACAGTAATTTCTGAACGTAATACACGAACCGCTTTAACCCTGGCATCTTTTTTGTTATTAAATACTAACTTGTTGACATGTTATTACAGTTCACAGTACATATGCCAGAAATAATTCATCTTTAATTGTCACGACCACAGCTCTGGTACGCGTCTACAATCCATGTCTATCATTTGTATGTTATAAATTCTACAAAATGATCACTATTACGTCATCAACTAATGACAAATGCCGATCGTTCACAACCAAATAGCAACAGTAGTGAAACTTTCGGGAGTCGCGGTAGCAGAGTGGTTACTGCACTGGCTTCCTAGCTCAGTGGTCTATGGTTCGATCCCCATAGGAGGTGGGATTTTTTTTAACAGCAGTAAACGGCTCCTGGGTCGACCCAGCCCCAATTGGGTACCACAGCAACTCTGGGAACGTTAAGGCGGCCGGCGTGATGCTGACCACATCACCCCGAGTGTGCCGATGGTCAAGAAAATATAGGCCTCACACCATATTTTGGGGTGATCTTTGTCGCGTGTTTTACTCTCCCACGTGTTTACAGTTTCTCAAATAGGTTTACCTTTCGTGCTTGTAGGATCTGTGAAGTAAATAATTGAGTTCGGTGAACAATTAGTAACGTCAGTCGTGTATTTTTCTGTTTTTGATTTGTTATTGTTAATAGTATTTGACACCTAGATCATTGCAATTCGCGCAAACTCATGGGTGCTAAGTTTCGATATACATTCCATTGCGATTGGTTCATCCTCTCAAATGTCTTTTCCTGCTAGTTTTAGATTTGGTAACACATTCCTGCAAACATCTCCATCAGCATCTCCATCAGCACCAGCATCTCCACAACGGAGGTCGGCTGCAACGGATCTTCAACGTTCTTTGTCTGTTGTCTTGATGGTGCACTCTGGCAGATTCTTTCATGTCAATCTCTTGATATTATCTTCCCACACAACGCTGTCTTCCGCTTACAGGGTGATCTTCAACTCTTCCTTCTGCTATAGTCTTTTGCAGGGTGTTATGCCTTTTTATACATCCAAAATATTTTAGCAGACTAATTTTGATCCTGCCCTGTGTCAACATTTAACCGGCCACTTTCTTCTAAACCTAAGGAATAAGCTTCCTTTGCACATTGGCGTCTGTCATGAAAACCACATTACTCATGTTAACTGTCCATGCTATGTTTAACGTTCTTCTGTAAAACTACATTACTCATGTTAACTGTCCATGCTATGTTTAACGTTCTTCTGGGTAAAACCACATTACTCATGTTAACTGTCCATGCTATGTTTAACGTTCTTCTGTAAAACCACATTACTCATGTTAACTGTCCATGCTATGTTTAACGTTCTTCTGTAAAACCACATTACTCATGTTAACTGTCCATGCTATGTTTAACGTTCTTCTGTAAAACCACATAACTCATGTTAACTGTCCATGCTATGTTTAACGTTCTTCTGTAAAACCACATGACTCATGTTAACTGTCCATGCTATGTTTAACGTTCTTCTGTAAAACCACATGACTCATGTTAACTGTCCATGCTATGTTTAACGTTCTTCTGTAAAACCACATTACTCATGTTAACTGTCCATGCTATGTTTAACGTTCTTCTGTAAAACCACATTACTCATGTTAACTGTCCATGCTATGTTTAACGGTCTTCTGTAAAACCACGCCTCGTTGGTCTCCAGTGCTTTTCCTACTTGTTTACTACTTGTCCATGACTCACTGTCATGTGTTAGGACTGAAGAGCTCTCTTTCATACTTCCACTGACAATTTTTATGGAATGCTGCTTTCATTTTATGAATTGCTGTTTCCGCCTCTTATAATACATATGGCTTGTAAGAAATGAAGGTCATTGAAAAAAAAATATATACTAATTACAGCCCATCAGAGGTTGAACGGGATATTGCTCATCATCAAATGAAAAAAAAAAATTACGCTTTACAAATGAGATGCATCATCTGTGCAATGTTATTAACACGCCCAGATATTTGAATTTATTGACCTGATTTAAAACTTTTTCATTTACGTTGATTTTGCATAATGAAGAACATTAGCAAGAAAAGCGCGCAATTTCAGGGGTTGTGCAATTTAGTACAGTCATAAGCGCACCACTTTTACGTAATTTTCACACTGCAACTTTGATGAAAAAAAGTTAATGCTGGCTTTTTCAGGGAGGTATCAAAGAAGAGTTGGCTACCTGAAGAGCAGCAGCTGGGATACTGTTTCAGGCCATAAAGCGAGGATTCCTCAACGGAAGACAAGCTGGCAAGAAGACGAAGATGGCTATATACCGCTCCTCTATATACCTGCTTCTCAGACAGTAATTATGATCTTGAATTTCCACCATTACTTACTACTTCTAACGACAACCATTCAACATCATCTCATAATCAGGAACATCAAATCACACCTGTTATTGTAAAATCGTGCAGTGCAGAACACCGCTTGTGATGTCTCCCTACAGCAACACCCATCTATGTTTTCTGCACCTACTCAACATGACCAAAAGTGCACAAATGATGCAACTCAACAAATTCAATCTTTATGTGCTGATACATCCTCACTCCAGCCATCAATGTCCCAGACACAAGAAACCTACTCGCCGTCACCGCATTTGCACCATCTTGGTGTGGTCATCAACCAGTCTCTAAGCTGGAAGTCTGTGGTAAAGTGGGATGTTATAAATTTTTATAGGGGACTTAGTGTACTGACTGAGATCAGCTGTGAAGGTATCTGTATCTAATAGGTGTAGTGTTTTACAGATAACCTTACTTGCTACCACATTATGCCTCAGTCAGAATTATTCTGGAATATTGTGATGACTACGTTAAATGTCTAGGGTATGTATATGATGAAGTGTAAGTCACAACAACAACAGACAGATAAACAATTTAATTTATTCCACCACACTTGACAACACTGTGACACTCACACACATGTAACATTCTATAAGACTATCTTAAATGAGTCACTGGTAAATTTTCAAATATCAATATGTATTAAGTACTTTTCATTAATATATATGTGTCCTGATTCAAATACAAAGAGAACCAGGAATCACAAACAATTTTAATTACAAGTTATATGTACAGAATTTATCAATATGAATCTTGTAGTGACATATTTTATTAATATTATCCTATGTGTGTCAGTTGTGTAGTAGTAATATGAGGTAATACTGGTTTTGTTTTTTCAAGCTATGTTGTTATTTGTCATCATGACTTCAAGTGTTTGTTTATGTTGGAACTAGTATTGGAGATGTTCTCAGTTCCGTTCATTAAAACAATTAATTTCCCCTCTTATTTTTATACAATGTCAGTTTAAGATGGGGTTACATAATGTTGAGCTCCGCTGGCCACATAGGCTTATCTTTCGTGATGGCGGCAGGAAAAGACTCCTCTGCTCGATTGCTCCCCTGTGTTTTGGAGACACCTCACTGTTTGCTATATGGACCAAGGAGTATGCTGTCCGCCTCTGGATTCAGCAAAGCTCTGACCAGGTGCTGCTCAATAACTTTTGGACCACGGTCCCTGAAACAAGAAGGTTGTACCTCCTACTTCATAACTAATTTATAATCTATTTACAGATTGAACACATTACATAACAAACACTGAGTTCAGAGCGGTAGGCCAACTGTCAGCTTCATCTGAAATAATTTACACCAGTATATTCCTCCCTAATGGTTACCACGCCTCTGCAATTCCAGCATTATTTCTTTCTAGTCGATAAGATAGGTGTCAGTGTACTGTTTGGCAATTCCAGGCAGTTTTACTTTTTTCCGACACCTTCTGTTCAGGTTGGAGCACTATATAGGCTTTACCTCACGTTCGCTACTGAACTACACATATATATATACAGACATAAATTATCAATTTACATTCAATTTTCATTAAAAGATGTCAAATATTTCAAGCTTACCACAATTCATGGAAATAACACAGAATTACGTTGACTGGCAATGAATATAGCACAATTTCGATCTGCCGATGTCCCAGGCTTTTATTTAGAAAAATATGCACTGGTGCTGAACGTACTGGTTCTGTAGTAAGTTTATTTGAACATGTGGTGGTGACCTGACGCCTCTGATTGACTATATTCGCGGGTCTAACCAATCGTGCCATGTTTACCCAATCGTTTGAAAAAAAGTACTCCTACTCCCGTTTCCCCTGACAACAAAAGATAGTATTTATAGCCCGACTAATCGTGTTTAGCCTTACATTTATTGCGCTCCAATCAAATTGGATTTAACATGGAGACCCATTTCCCGTACAATGGTGGTGTCAAAATCTGCCACTGAGCGATTCTGAACTTGGTGTTGTCTGACACCCTCACTATTTTCTTTTGGCTATAATTTGTCAATTCCTAGACTATTTGCGTAACGTTTAACATATTTGTCAGCAAGTCCTAAGGAACCCAAATATATAAGTGTTGCAAGTGGAACTTATGGAAGGGGAAGTAATCTTTAGAATGTTTTGAACAAATTAAATTTCGAGTTGCAACGCTTGATTAAGCGGATACTTGTCTGACTTTAGGATAGAATTATCTTTTCCTATTTTTCGGGTGACAGAGTACAGATAAGCGTGTGAGCGCTGTTTAATCTCAAGTGTTGAGATGTGTTTATTCTGCACTGTTTTGAGTCATGTGAATAGCCCGCAGCTAGTCTGCATGTGTTATCGAGAGCGGTGTTCAAGACAACCGAATCTCGTGACGGGTTTTTTGGCGGGACTAGAGTGTGATTTGGGGAGTTGTGTTTTGGGCGTGGACCGTGTAGGTCGAGTCCCAGTGTTTTTGGATAATGTATACCTACGTAGGATTTGAGAAAATGTCGACTTATATATTTCGCTGTGTGTACAGCCTATGCGATAAACTGCAGTGAAGATTTGTTTAGGCCTTATGAAGATTACTATAGCTGCCGTGTGTTGCAGGCTTTATGGAGTAATGGAGTACTGTTTAGGCCATATGAAGATTACTATAGCTGCCGTGTGTTGCAGGCTTTATGGAGTAATGGAGTACTGTTTAGGCCTTATGAAGATTATTATAGCTGCCGTGTGTTGCAGGCTTTAGGGAGTAATGAAGTACTGTTTAGGCCATATGAAGATTACTATAGCTGCCGTGTGTTGCAGGCTTTATGGAGTAATGAAGTACTGTTTAGGCCATATGAAGATTATTATAGCTGCCGTGTGTTGCAGGCTTTATTGAGTAATGCAATACTGTTTAGGCCATATGAAGATTATTATAGGCCAGGATGTCGACAGGCCGTATTATATATATTCAATGCAGTATTATATTATATGTTTCGTGTTTTGCTGTCGAATGTGTGTCATTTATGTCATCGTGTCTGTGTTGCAACGTAATAAACAGTAGCGAACTGTTCCAGTCGTTTGCAACCCTTTTTGACTCCTGCATGTACTCTTACGTACGCACTGTGGTGTGCGAACATATCAACACACACCCAGGTCAACATTCCAGACACAGTGACAGGACAGCAGCACACATATATTGAATTAGCCTGTGTGGCGATGATATAGACCAAACCACTACACTCGCAACAGTGGGTGTAAACAGACTATAACATTTAGACTTAGCGCCGTTATCAGCGGTGGTTTCAAAGACATAATAACACTAACGTTATGCATATAACATTCAGACAGAACCATCAGCAAATCTAGTTTGTATCAGTTGGTGGTTTACAGTCAAGTTGGAACCAATACAGAAGAGGTTCCTGCAAAAATAAGCGGTTACATTTATGGTGGTTTTCAGTTAACAGGATCTGACATCTACGACTATCCGCGTCGATAGCCTAAGTGGCGTAGTTTTCGTATCGTTGGATATCATTTAAGATGTGCCTGTGTGGCGTATACGATTAAGAAATTGTTACCTCTACAGTGATATGTACTTGAAGCAAGAGGATAAAATGAAGCAAATTTTGTCCACCAGACCATAACATATCTAGAGGATCAGTCACTACAAGTTGAAAATAATACATATGACTTTCACGTGACAAGAGTGTAGAACACTTGACTTTGTTATAATTAGCCTTATGTGGGCGTGGCTTGAATCTGGTGTACTTCAGAACTGTGACCTAAATATTATCTGCCTGGGTGGCGCATTTGAGAAACAACGCACGCTTTATTTGGTAGTATGCAACTTTACACTAGTAGCAACTGACGTCGTATTTCATGCCTATAGACTACAACAACGTCTGCAGTGGTCAAGGAAGTTCAATTAGACTTGGACAGTATTTGTACCAGCATTTGTACGGGTTGTGACGGATTCCTGCAATATTCGGGTTACCTGTGCCAGTTTTCACCATCACAAGTTCAAGACGTTATGATACACGGAGTTGCCGTGTACATTTCAGACTACAGAACAGTCAAGAGTTGCAGTGTGTGCTGTATTATGGTTCCTGTCAACTTGTGCATTGTTAAGCACATATCATATTGACGAAATTACCTGAAGAGAAACGAATCAAGTTGCAGTGCTTTCCCGCAGTGGAGGTTTTAGCAGTCTATGTGATATCCAGTGTCGTGGCGGAAAAGAAGCGGGATCATTGACAGATAAGTAATTGTGTCTTGTGTAAATTGTGTCACTTCATATATGTCGCTAGGCTTCCCTAATTGCTCATTTTGTTATTATTGTTGTTTGTGTCTAATTTGACATATGATTAAGATTTGATGCATAGGTGTTAATGGCTGTTGACATATGTCGATTTTCCTGATAATGATGTGACTTGATAAAGGTGCTATAAAAAGGAATTGGGTATACAGAATTGAGGAATAAGCTCATTTCTTGACAAATAGTTAACTTTGTGAGCTGGAAGGGTAATTGTCAAACCTTTTGCGACAGTAATTTGTCATAACTATAAGTGATTACTATATATAGTTGATTAAGTAAGTGAATCACCATGGATCGTGATATGTACCCTACAGATATAAGGCCTATGTTGGAGTCTGCATTGGTGGTAGGTAGAGATGGTAAGGGATTGAGAGGTGCACGACTTGGAGAATGGATAATGGATGATTTTTTGATTAATGTGTCAACATCCCTGGAGTTATTTGCTGAACACAACTTTAAGTTTGTTTGCAATTTGGTAATGGCCAAGGATTTGGTGAATTTGCTACGGCACCTTCGTGTGTTTTTGCAACAGTATATTGAACGTGAACTCGGACATATAATGCTAAGCATGTTCAAAATAATCCACAACCATACATCTGATGAGCAGGAAAGGGAATTGATAATTGAGAAACAAGCAAAAGTAAACAAACAAAGTGCTCTACAGCAAAGAGAGAATTTCCTAGAAGGTGTTGCTAAAGAGAACGAACTACAGGCAACTGTGTATAGGCTTAAAAGTGAGATACTTGACACAAACTCAGAACTTTCTAGTGCACAAGCTACATTAAATTCAGCTTTAAGCAAAGTCCAAGACTTGGAAACTCAGATAGGTAATCTCACGCGGGAACTTCAAGAACAGAAAGAGATGTATGAGAAATTGAAGGTTGAGAGAAATGTCTGTGAGAAGACTTACATAGAAATGCTTCATGAGGTGATGAATGATAATGCGATGCTCAGTGATCAAATTGGGGAGATGAATATTGTACCCCCCAAGAAGAGTAATGAGATTATGAAAAACAATGATGATGTCCAGACTGAAACACTTCAGATAGAGTTGACTCAGTTGAGGGCAAATAAAGAACAGTACGAGAAAGAGACTTTAGTGGAGTTGAAGGCTGAGAAAGAGAAGGTCGCTAAAATTGAAAATTTGCTAGCAGAAGAAAGTGACAAAGTTTTGGCTGTTAAGGAGTTAAATAAAAGGTTAAGTGAAACGGTTTCACTTAAAGATAATGAAATTGCGGAAGCAAGGGAAAGAATATTTGGCTTACTAGATATGGTTTTGAAAAACAAAAGGTGCTCTTCTGTCAATGTTGACAATGGTAGACAGAAAGTTGCGAAAAGTCAGCCCCATACACTTTTTGCTCATAGAGAGGTCATTCATGGTAAAGACAGATCTTTTCGTGGTAAATACAACTTTAAAAGTTCTAATATTACTGATAGTTCCAGTAATAATTCTTGGCGTCAGACCAACAAAGATTCTTGTGTAACAGCCAGTTCCGTTGGTCAGGAAAAGAAAGGTGATAAATTTCAGGTCAAGACTCATAAGAACAAATATTTCTCTACTATTGGAAATACTCAGAAATTAATAGCGGGTGTTGAGACTATTACTACTTGTTCCAAAGATGAAACCCATATGCGGAACAATAGAGATACTATTGTTTCTGGCAGTTGTCAAACTCAGCATAGTCAGTTTGAAACAATTGGTAAATATATTCCCATAAGGGAGAAGAAAAACAGTTCTAGTAAGAGAGATAACCCCAAGATTAAACAGTACCAAGGGAGATCAGTAAATAATAATTTTCCCTCTCGTAGATACTGTAGACAATTTAACAAATCTCAAAGTTTTGATTGTAAGAATGTTGGAAAGTATGATAGAGATAAAAGCTTTTCAAATGTGGCTTTACATCACCAGAGTAATGTTCCTAAACAAAAGACTAAGGTCATTATTAGTAAACAAGGCAACGGTAATAATAAGTATTGTGATCATAGAACAAATAATAAGCGCACTTGTGCTAATTTTGTTCAACATGAGCCCAGAGTCATTTATAATCAAAGTAAACAGAGTAAAAATAACAGTGGATGCTTGAATACTATTGCCTGCTCTGGTTGTTGTTGTGAATATAACACTTTGTTTCAGCGTAAGGCAGTGGCGACATTCAAGGTCGGTCATGTTGTCCCCAAGAATTCTATGATATCTACATGTGATAGAGAGAGCTGGTGACATTGTGAAGAGACCGGGTTTTTACACAAGCCGGTGTTGGGTAATTGTAAACGTGATTTCTACGTTTTTCTCATTAAATTTCACTATTGAGTAAAATGGAAATTTTATTTGTATTTGTTGACAGAAGCTACGTTGCGATAAGAGTCAAGGCTTCTGCGACATATTGACGGTCAGAAATGTGAGTCAACTTTCCGCTCGTGTAGTCAACCGAAACCCGTCAGCGTCAAACTAAATCTGAGGTGTTGCTTACTGAAGGGCAAGCATGTTTACAAGAGAGTGGGAAATTTTACGGCGTATTTTTTTCCTTAGATAGTAAATATTTTTGTATTCTATATTAGTACATGACATGGGGTTGTTTTGAAATAACATATAATTTTGTTGTCATGATTATTTCTATGCATCTTTTGATTGCCATAATTTTTTTTTATTGTTGTTATTTTTATGTCGGTAGTTTGATGTCATGGTTAATTAATATATAGAACATACAGAGAAGATGTGAATTATCTGTTATGTGGTGAAATGTAATTTTGGAAATAGCGTGCATGTATCATAAGTGATCTTGTATTTGGGTTTGTCAGCATGTTGTGAAACTTTGATTTTTCCAGAACTTGTTTTCTTGCCAGTCAGGCATGCAGATTATTTTCCTAGCAGATTATTTAAAAAAAAAAAAAAAACTTATTTTTTGTAGATATTTTTATAGAACCTTTTTTATATTTCATATTAGCAACAAAGTGTAGATTTATTGATAAAGTTATAGCTAAATAGCATTGTACTGAGCTGAACGTAATTGTCAGCAGAAAGAACTTAAAGGATAAATTAAATTTACATGTGTTGATTTAAAGGTTTCTTCGAGATAGGATTTTTGTTTTATATTTCACTCATTTTGTTAAAATATTGATTTCATTATTAGGTTTTACTTAAAGATTTACTGAATTACTTAAAGATCTCTTGTAACTTGGGTAAATTACTTATTAGCTTTTGTTTAGTTATAAATTATTTTTTGATGGTGTTAGTATAGATATACTTTGATATTTTGTGTTGTGCCTTTCGTTCATGTTTATATATTTATTTTTGAATAGGTTATCTGATCAATACAGTTATTAGTATGTATTGTTATTGACTTTCTCTGCGTTCGTGCCTTTACTTTCTATCTGTCTTTGGTAACTATTCTTCATTTCATTCCTTCTTTTCTGTTGTCTTTTCGGTATGGATTTCATATCTTGTTTATACTTTCGTACCTCATCTTCGTTTTACTTGATTCTATGTGTATACTTTGTCTTCTCTCAACACTTATACTTCTATTCTTTGTATTGTTGGAGTGGTTATATGACTTGATATAATATATCTACTTATGATAGTTGTATTTATTTTACATGTAATTGTCCAACTTAATTATGAGTATATGGTATTGTTGAGTTCTTACTTTCCTTTTTTTTCCAGATCATACTTCTGTTGATTGATCTTGTGTTTTCTCTTTCGATCGGTTGTTGTCGGTTTGGTTTTTACTAAATATACGTATACTTGACTTAATTTTGGAACTGATCATATTTGTATATTTAACTAATTACTTTTTATACTTAGCTGATTATACTGTATGCTTTTATTGCTACTTTACACTTTAATGCTCATATTTGTTATAGATATAATTTTGATTTAAAATAAGATATTTTTGTAGGCATACGTTAGAGCTTAATTGTCTTCTAAATTTTTCGTTTTTGGGAGTTAATTTTTTCAAAAAAAATGATAGAATCATTTTTTTCCCGGAGCGGGTGGTAACTGTTGCAAGTGGAACTTATGGAAGGGGAAGTAATCTTTAGAATGTTTTGAACAAATTAAATTTCGAGTTGCAACGCTTGATTAAGCGGATACTTGTTTGACTTTAGGATAGAATTATCTTTTCCTATTTTTCGGGTGACAGAGTACAGATAAGCGTGTGAACGCTGTTTAATCTCAAGTGTTGAGATGTGTTTTATTCTGTACTGTTTTGAGTCATGTGAATAGCCCGCAGCTAGTCTGCATGTGTTATCGAGAGCGGTGTTCAAGACAACCGAATCTCGTGACGGGTTTTTTGGCGGGACTAGTGTGTGATTTGGGGAGTTGTGTTTTGGGCGTGGACCGTGTAGGTCGAGTCCCAGTGTTTTTGGATAATGTATGCCTACGTAGGATTTGAGAAAATGTCGACTGATATATTTCGCTGTGTGTACAGCCTATGCGATAAACTGCAGTGAAGATTTGTTTAGGCCATATGAAGATTATTATAGCTGCCGTGTGTTGCAGGCTTTATGGAGTAATGGAGTACTGTTTAGGCCATATGAAGATTAATGAAGCTGGCCGGGTTGATGCAGCTGCCGTGTGTTGCAGGCTTTATGGAGTACTGAAGTACTGTTTAGGCTATATGAAGATTATTATAGCTGCCGTGTGTTGCAGGCTTTATGGAGTAATGAAGTACTGTTTAGGCCATATGAAGATTATTATAGCTGCCGTGTGTTGCAGGCTTTATGGAGTAATGAAGTACTGTTTAGGCCATATGAAGATTATTATAGCTGCCGTGTGTTGCAGGCTTTATTGAGTAATGCAATACTGTTTAGGCGATATGAAGATTGTTATAGGCCAGGAGGTTGAGAGGCCGTATTATACATATTCAGTGCGGTATTATATTATATGTTTCGTGTTTTGCTGTCGAATGTGTGTCATTTATGTCATCGTGTCTGTGTTGCAACGTAATAAACAGTAGCGAACTGTTCCAGTCGTTTGCAACCCTTTTTGACTCCTGCATGTACTCTTACGTACGCACTGTGGTGTGCGAACATATCAACACACACTCAGGTCAACATTCCAGACACAGTGACAGGACAGCAGCACACATATATTGAATTAGCCTGTGTGGCGATGATATAGACCAAACCACTACACTCGCAACAGTGGGTGTAAACAGACTATAACATTTAGACTTAGCGCCGTTATCAGCGGTGGTTTCAAAGACATAATAACACTAACGTTATGCATATAACATTCAGACAGAACCATCAGCAAATCTAGTTTGTATCAGTTGGTGGTTTACAGTCAAGTTGGAACCAATACAGAAGAGGTTACTGCAAAAATAAGCGGTTACAATAAGTTTAATGGGGCTAAGGGGCTGCGTTCAAAATATGTATTTTCCCCCTAGGAATAGTCAAAGTGTAGTATTTGTATTCGTTTATTTTTATTTTCTTTATGTTTAGAACCGCCACCTACAATGGTCTTCATAATCTGCTGTATTCTGATTTTGGTGTTTGTCTGACACCCTCGTATTTGGGCTCAGGATTTTTTTTGCGTACATAAAATTATTTGTCAGCAAGTCTAAGGAACCCAACTATATAAATTTTATGGGCTAAGGGGTGACGTTTGTTTCTTCTACCTCCCGTTCAATAAGCGTTTTTGGTACTGTAATGTTTTTACATAAAACTAACTGTCATCCTAATAAGCGTGGGTATGTTTTTTTTATCACTGTCGATTTGAAAAAAGCTAGTGCTTGTGGCCTTACACGCGTGATGGGGTGGCAGTAATTGTATAGCGAGACGCGTGTTAGTGTTGCATGCGTTCCGGCTTTCAGCCCTCCCTTCTCTCTATCCTATTTCCGACTGTGTGTCGTTTGTGGTATCTTAGTGTATAAAATGACATGAATGGAATATTAAATCTAGGTCAACTTGCGTATCTCAAGGTTTTTCTTAGAAATGCAGCACATGTTTTATTGTGTTGGGGAAACGCGTGTATGCTGCAGAAGGCTTTTACTATCAACGTGAAACGTTACAATTTGCAGACGAAGGAGAAAACAAGGGGGATTTCGAGTACAGTCATTGTGACAGCACTGTTCTTTACCATTCTTCTTTCTTTTTATTGAATTTATTTGTTAGGCTTTACATTTACCTGATAATTTATATATGTGGATTAGAATTTCTCACGACAAATCCTCCCCACTTAAAACAGACGTTATATGTCAGTCTATAATTCTATATACACATAGAGAAATTTATTATTTTTCCTGGAGTTTAGGGTGATTCTCATCACACGGATGGCGGCTTAAAAAATCCGCTCCCAGATTTGTTTTTCCACTTATATACTCTATGCTAAACTCAAATGGCTGCATCAATAAGGACCAACGGAGTAATCTAGAATTCTCATGTCTAGCCTGTGCTAGAAACGACAAAGGTTTGTGATCCGTTTGCAACTTAAATGCCTTCCCATACAGATAAATATTGAATTTCTTTATCGCCCATATTACTGCAAGACATTCTTTTTCGCTAGTTGAGTAGTTGGTTTCAGCTTTATTCAACTTTCTGCTAGCATATGCCACTGGGCTTAATTCCCCATCCAATGCATCTGATTTCTGTAGCAGAGTTGCACCTAACCCAATATTACTGGCATCCGTCCTTACAATGAATTCTTGACTTAAGTCAGGTAATTTCAAAATAGGTTTACTTGTGAGCTTTTCCTTCAATTCTTGGTAAGCCATTTCACATTGTGGTGTCCATGTAATTCGATCTGGATGTCCTTTACGTGTCAAATCAGTTAACGGTGCACATATGGAATTAAAGTTTTTGATATACTTTTGGTAGAAACCACATAATGAGACAAAGGATCTCACGTCTTTCTTGGTTTGTGGTCTCGGGGCTTTCTTTAGTTTCTCTAAATTCTTTGGGTCAGGGGTCATGTTTCCCTGATAAACTGTGTGTCCCAAGAATTCCAATTCTTTACATCCAACGCAACATTTGGTTGGTCGGGCTGTTAAATTCGCTTCCCTAAGTCGATTAAACAGCATGTTCAGAGAGTCAATGTGTTCCTCAAATGTTTCTGTTGCTATAAGGATATCATCCATGAAATTTGTGATACATGGATTATTCAGAGGGTCCAATAATTTTCTCATCATTCTAGAGAAGACACTAGGCGCATTCTTCAATCCAAATGGCAATCTATTGAACTCATAGTGTCCTTCTGAGGTACTAAAAGCTAGGTATGGTCTAACCTCAGGCTTTACTGGAATCTGATAGTATCCTTTACTCAGATCCACTTTTGAGAAATATTTAGCTTTATTTAGTCTGGCAAACAACTGATTTGTATCCGGCAATGGATCCACCTGTCCTTCTGTAATAGCATTCAGTCTCCTGTAATCTATACAGAGTCTATGTTCTCCAGAGGGCTTCCTTAAGAGTACAACACCGGAACTATACGAAGATTCACTGTGTGAAATAATTCCTTCCTTCAACAAATAGTCTATCTCTTCCTTCAAAGCTTTCTCCTTAGCAAAAGGAATCGAATATGGTTTCATACAGACAGGTGTGGGGTCTATCAGTTTCATATCATATTCCAATAAGTTTGTATGCCCAGGTCGGTCTGTTAACACCTCTGCATGATTATCTAGAACCTGTTGCACTCTCTCTTTCTGAGTTTTCGTTAAATGTGTACTGATTTTCACCTGTGCCGCTGTCTCACAGGGGTGTAATGGATATTCAAATGATGAAAGTGGTTCCTTTTTCATCTCCATGGCAATGGACAAGGTCAACAAGTGTGTCTCTTCCTGATGTTCTCTTTCCAAATATTTCTTCAGGAGATTCACATGATAGATTTTTTCTTTCCCCTTCTTATCTATCTTATAATTGTTCTAGACACCTTCTCTAGAACTGTATATGGACCCTGCCATCCAATTTGTAACTTATTCTGACTACCGGGTAGAAGAAGCAGTACCTTCTCTCCCACAGCCAAATCTCTGTCTTTAGCTTTCCTGTTATAATAGGCAGCATGTTTCTTCCTGGCTTGTTTCAAATTTTCATTGGCAAGTTTCCAGCCAGTTTTTTAAACGAGTGGTCAGCTCATTCACATATTGGTATGAGGATGTAATATTTTCCTCTGCTTTTTCATCAGTCCACGTTCTTAACAGCGCTTCGAGTGGACCTTTTATTGGCCTTCCAACAATAATGTTGCCGGGGCCATACCGGTTGAACTATGGGGTACCTCCCGATAAGCAAAGAGGGCGGCGTGCAGGTACTGGTCCCATGTATCTGGTTTTTCGTGTGCCAACTTTCTCAGGATTGACATCAACGTGCCATTAAATCTTTCCACTTGGCCGTTCCCTTGGGGGTGGTACACACTACAATGGAAGTGTTTGGCCTGGAAGATCCTGAAAACTTCTTCAGTTAGTTTCCCCTTGAACTGAGAGCCATTATCAGTCAAGATTTGATTGGGAAAGCCTAACCTTGTGAAAATTGTGAGCAATGCCTCTGCCACATGTTTAGAATCAATCGATGACAGGGCTACCTCCTCTCCCCACATAGAACAAGTGTCCACCAGAGTCAGAATGTAGCTGTTCCTTCTCTTGGTTCGGGTGAGAGGTCCCACAAGATCCACGGCAACTCTCTCAAAGGGTGTTCCCACTATGGGCATTTCCCCCAGAGTTGCTGGTGCAGTCCAATGTTTAGGTGCTACTCGTTGGCACTCTGGACAGGATTTTACATATCGTTTGATATCTTCAGTTATCCCTGGCCAGAAATAGTGACAAGCTATACGCTGTCCTGTTGCGCTGATCCCCATATGACCACTGAAGGGAATCGCATGCCCTAGTTCCAACACTTAGTCCTATATGAAGTGGGAAGGACCAGCTGTCCGTGACCATTGGATTCAGATCCAGCCTTCCTATATATCAGCTTGTTCTTCATAAAAAAATCTCTCCCTTGCCTGCAGGTGTATGAGATTTGGCCCACTTCTTGCAACATGGCTTGAGCCTTTTGCCCCCCGCCTGCGCCTTCCTCATCTCATCTGGGTGAGTATTTATTGGATTATCCTCCTCCTTTTTCGACTGTGATCTGGTCTGCACTGTTGCCAATATCACAGGTCTCTTGGGATTCCCCAAGAAGACATATCTACACCCCAATATTAGAGGGTAGATTGGCTCATTTATCACTGCTGCTTTTATGATTCCTTCCACATATCGCGTTTTCACCTTTATTCGGGCGACGGGAAGTGTCATGGTAGCTACATCCTTGGTTGCAGTTTGAATCTCCACTGTTTCTGTGGTGTATTGATCGGCCTGCACCAGGTGAGAACTCACAACGGAATCGTAATCTAAACCGGTATCATACAAACACCTTATAGTGACACCATTACAGATGACATCTTCACACACTGGGGGGTGGTATGGTTCCTGTAGTTCTTCAGGTTTGACCTTCTTTTCCTTTTTCCCCGATGTCATAGCAGCACAATGAGGAGGTTTCCTTCTACAATGGTCAGTGTCATGATTGTTCATCTTACAATTTTTACACCACCTTTTTCCTTGGTTGAAAGATTTTCTTTCATCATATTTCCTTTCATCGTATTGTGGGGTTTTAT
Source organism: Oreohelix idahoensis (assembly GCA_024509875.1). Lineage (NCBI taxonomy): Eukaryota > Metazoa > Mollusca > Gastropoda > Stylommatophora > Oreohelicidae > Oreohelix > Oreohelix idahoensis. Next base: position 644 of record JAMPIV010021262.1, on the reverse strand, counting down.
TTTTATTTTCATACCGTGGCCTATCAAACTGGTGCTTACCTTTGTTTTGATCCCTAGGATCAAATTTATTAAAGTTCTGTGGTGCCCTAAAGTTATCCACTTGTTTCTTTTTATTACCTGTTACCTCTGCTTGAGCTGCTTGATACCTTTCAGCAACATTTAGCAACTCACCCAGCCTCTCTGCTCCTTGTTCCATGAGAAACTTTCTCAGGTCTGGAGCCATGGACTCTCTTAGTTGCTCTATAAGGACCATTTCCTTAAGATCTTGGGTTTTCCCCAGAGAAGTCCATTTCTCCAAGTATGTCTCTATTCGTGCAGAGAACTGGTGATAGGTTTCACCTGACAGTAGTTTAGCATTCCTAAATTTTTTCCTATATAATTCTGCGTTCTTTTCATATCTTAACAAAAGAGCCTGCTTTAGCATGTCATAATTTTCCTGATCACCTCTGCCCATTTTTGGCCAAAAAGCATCTTTCATAAGCTTGCCCCACGAAGACCTTTGAGATAACTCTTATATGCTCCTCACCTTTCTCTCCTCGAACCAATATTGTTGGGGTAGCTAATTTGGTTTTATATTCTATTTAGATAGCTCTCAATATCATCGTCCTTTCTCAACAAAAATTGATTAAAATGAAAAAGTTCAT
>JAMPIV010021261.1:0-50811 GCA_024509875.1 Oreohelix idahoensis | reverse complement strand
TCGATCTTCTGTATTTATTCTATTTCTTTATGATTTTTGTAATTTTTTATTATAAAAACATTCGTGTCTTCTAGTAGGTTTATTTATACAAGATGTGGCAATGAACAGAGACGCTCTGAAGTGAGTTATATTTCGAGCTACTACCCATATCTCAAAACTTTGTCTACACATCTTTTCAAAAAAGTACACCTTTCACGTTTCCCTGAAAACACTAGATAGTATTTATAGCCTCCGACCAATGTGGTTTAGTGTTTAGTCTTACATTTGTTGCGCTCCAATCTAATATAGGAGTTAACACTGGTAGGCTATTTCCGGTAACTTAATGTTTTTGTCAAACACGTTATAAAAAGAATTTATGAGCAGAGAATGATTATGCTTGTCAGAGGGGGGGGGTGGGGGGGGGACACCGACAACTATTGTATTTTGGCATAACTGGTAATTCCTAGACTATTGTTGGCGTAACGTTTTACATATTCTTTGTCAGCAAAGCCTCGAAGGAACCCAAATATACAATTTAAAAGCGCTAATGTGGCTGCGTTCAAAATAGTGCATTTTCTACCTCCAGCTCCTGTTCCTACTTCCATCCCCCATGTGGTGTCTGGGGTACTGTCATGTTTTTCAAACGTAAAAATACCATCTAATGTTCATCTTTTCCTAATAAGCGTTTTTTTCCAGGTTTTTCTTTTTTTAAAACCTAACTCTGGGAATGTTAGTGTTTTTATCTTGTCTGCCGTCTGAAAAAAAGTTAGTGCATGTGGCCTTACACGCGTGACTGGCAGCTAAGTTGTGTTATCGCGCGACGCGTGTTTAGTTATTGCATGCTTCCTGCCTTCATTCGCCCCTCTCTCTCTCCTGCTTTATCTGTCTTTTAGTTACGCCGTGTATGGAATGAATGAAATATTAAATCTAGGTCATTGATCAGCTTGCCGTCGTTATCTCAAGGTTTTTCTCTCAAGAATTACAGTACACCGTTTTGTGTTGAAGACAAGCGTTGCTAGATGACACGAGTTAGCTTTTACTATCAACCGTGGAAGAAAGCGTTTGGCTAATTTGCCGACGGAAGTAAGAAAACAAAGGGGATTTCGAGTACAGTCATTGTGACAGCACTGTTCTTTACCATTCTTCTTCCTTTATTTATTATATGTATTTATTAGGCTTTATATTTACTTGATAATTTATATATGTGGATTAGAAGATTCCACGACAAAGGCCAATAATAAAAGCCTAATGATTAATTTTCGTGCAAATGTCGTGTGCTTATATTATTAGTCGATTGTGATATATTTGATAAGTGTGTGCCATATCGGTGTTTTCGTGCCTGATAAAGAAAATATCGCGATTGTCATTTAAGTGGCTAAATTAATCCGCGCGCGCGGAATTAAGTTGAGTGTTTAGGCTTAGCGGTATATATAAAGAAATAGCGAGCCAGCAGCAGCGACCTTTCCTAGTACCAGCCCAGACGAGAGAGCAAACGACGAGGTGACCGGTTGTAGGGTAGCAGATGGACCAGAGCACGTGAGCTGTAATTCTTAGCGCATTTTTTAGAATTTAGCATTCGTGTTCTATAAGTCTGAAATTATATTCAGCACGAGTCTGTTTTAATGTTTAGTGAATTGGGTCTAAATAGATAGATAGTGTGGAAAGTTTAAGAGCGATTATTTTATTTATCAGAAAGACAAATATGGTATGAAGCTATTTCACGTGAATTAAGATAATATCAACCTGGTAGCAAAAATATCAAGATGGCAGCCGGGAGGCCCACGTGGTGATGAATTTAGTTTTTAGTAGTGCTAAGTCAAGAGTAATTTATTTTTTATTCTTTATTGTAAGAGTAATTAAGTGTATGTCACGATTGTTGATTATTCTACTGTATATATTTATGGGTTTTACTTTGAAGTGAGAATAGCCATTTTAGATTTCTGAGGAGATTAGAGCCACTCCTTGGTGGGCGTAGGCACGTTGAGACATGTGTTTCTCTGGCTGCTCCCGGCGGAGCATGGAAACACCAATGCAGCTGGTGTCCATTACAGGCCCACAATAAGCATTTTGAGGCTATTGCTGTGGTTGTTTCGGTGACGGTAACGATGTGTTTCGTTTTGTGATGAGTTTCCCAATCTCATCAGGGGTCATATACGACCACGCTTTTTATCAGGCGCACCAGTCGTCACTTACGACATGTTCAGAGGGCAGTGACGAATATTGAGATGGATCAGTTCGAGGTGGTGTAGTTTACTCTTATTAAGTTGAGGAGTATTTGATGTACATGTAGTTGACGAATATTATTTTATGTCCAGGTTATTATTATTTAATTATGGTTATGTGTAGAATGGTTTGTGAGAGCATGTGGGCTCACTTGGAGATACATATTTCTCTTCTCCGCTCATGAGGGAGCATGGGGGCACCAGTGTGGTTTGCCTCCGCATGAAGTATTCATATGCTCGTGCAGTAGTGGTTTCGGTAGCAATCTGTGTTACATGGTGAGATTGCCAGCCTCATGCACAACACCGTACTAGTCTCATTGGACGGCATGCATGAGTGTGTGTGTGTGTATGATAGCTGAGCGTGGGCTGTTGCAGTAGTGGTTTCTGTAGCAATCTGTGTTACATGGGGCGATTGCTAGCCTCATGCACAACACCATACTAGTCTCATTGGATGACATGCATGAGTGTGTGTGTGTGGGGGGGATAACTGAGTGTGTGCTCTTGCAGTAGTGGTTTTGGTAGCATCCGATGTTACATGGTGAGATTGCCAGCCTCATGCACAACACGTTATCAGTCGCATTGGACGACACGCATGAGTGTGTGCGTGTGTGATAGTTGAGTGTGTCAGGTGGCATGGAAGGACTGTTTGACAGGTGAGAGTATCGTTATTCAACAATGATTTTAACTAGTTCGTTGCTTTGTTTGCTTCTTCAGATTAGCAACTGAAGCACTAGCTGGGTGTTTTGTTTGTTCGGTTTTGTTCGCTTTGTTATTTGTTTAACGTTTGCTTCAGTGTGCTCTTAGTCACTGAATGGGTTGTAAAAATAAATACAGCCCCTGCCTTTAGAATCAAAAGTTTTATTGTTGATTAGGGTCGGTTGCGAGTGTGAAAAGAGAGTGATCAAATATCACAACATCATCATCATCATCTCGCCCACCCTATCACACACACACACATATATATATATATATATATATATATATATATATATATATATATATATATATATATATATATATATATATATATAATTGTCAAGTGCTTGTTGAGTGTACACATTGAAAATATGTATTACATACACATGGAGCGACAAACATGGCTCGTTTTTCACAGCAAATTGTTCATTCACTAAACTCCAACACGTAAATACGATATCCGACGACTTTATGTCACAAACTTGAGTATAACACAATAACGCAGGCAGACTGCCGCTTTGGCCATAAATCATCACATAAGAAAAGCACAACGTATGATGTGCATAATTAGAACAGCATCTCATGGAACGAATTTCACAATATCTTAATATATTTTCTATTTTTCTTCAACCATTTCGCCTTCTCTCTCCACGTAATCTCTCCTCGCTCTAATCTCTGTCTCGAATGACCTTTTTACCCATGACCATTTTCACACCTGACCAGTCTTCACCACCACTTCGTTCACAACAACTCAGCCATGCCCGTGAACTCGACATTAGCGCTTACTGCTACTAATGCATTCATGCCCGCAAGCAAACTTAACATTCACTCACTTCAACTCACAACTTACATAAACATATCTAGTTCCGACCGGAGCATGAGTACTGACATTCATTCTATAAACCGTTCGTGACATCCACCCCTCCCTCTCCAAGTGAAAAACATAGTTTTTCACTGGATGGGTGGTAGATATCAGGAAACCAACCATCCAAAACCTCTGATTACATATGTGGGCAAAATCTATAGCATCAGTGTGAAAATATGCCATCTACAAATAATCAATAATAACATTCTGAAGAACACAAAAATAAAATAAAAAAAAATTACAAAAGAAACCGAGTTGCTAGAAAAATACAACAGCAACCAATATGGCAAAAATTCATGCATCTCTAATTACACACAAAATTAAAGGTGATGACATTACATCAATTTCACCAAAATTCTCCTATACCGGAGAATATCTGTTCTATAAACCTTGTACTGGATACACAACATATGATAAGAAACTTAGCTTATACAAAAATCATGCAGAATACAGTTGAGAAAAACATTACTCATGTACAAGTATCAAATACTACATTGAAATGGTGGTTAAAAAAATAAAAAAAACACACCCATTTACTACAAGCAAGTGTTCATAATCTAGATAACGAATCTGCAAGAACATTTAATTTACCCTGAATAGGAAAAACAGTGAAGTTGTACTGTTGTAACAACAACGACCACCTTGTTAAACGTGAATTTGGTGATCTAGATGACTTAAGAAAAGTCAAAGGACAATGGTCCGTTTCCAGTACAAAATGAGATCTGCAAAGTTTCTTTTCTTCTTTCCACTCTGTAAAGTGTCAGTCTGTATGCTCTGTAAGGAAGAGTGGTGTGTTGTTGAGATCAGGCATGCTCCAGTCTACCCAGCTGTAAATGGGTAACTCACCCTAGTCCTGAGTTAGGGAAGGCAAAGGCTCCAGGGGAAGCAGGCCCTAAACTTGGTCTCTCCAACCGACGCAGGATGGTGTATGTATGAAGTAGAAGTGTAGAGTGTGATTACCGCGAATGGTGTACTGTTCGTGTGCTGACCAATATAACCACTCATACACTTGTGTCTACAAGGCACCAATGCAGACTGCTGGAATCTTTGTTTACTCAATTTATTCAGACGTACACACTGGGACATACGAGTACATCATGGTATGTTGACATATCAATTTGTAGGTATACATAGCAGATCTGAAGTCATGACACATTCAGAAATAATGGGCAGTACATCAAAAGTTCAATTGTCATGATACATTATGGCCGCATCCCCCTATCTGACTAAACGCGTCAGTGAAGGCAGATCGGTAAATAACTAAAGTTACTTGACGTCCATAGTTTGTAGCATATATTATGAAACCACGAAAGAGGGGGATTCTAGCAAGATTGAGATCTCCCTGTCACTGTCCGATAATAGGATAAATAATCTGTTCTCTTGGCAGTGATCAAAACATATGATGACCGAAATCTAACATGGCCGCCTCCCTGAGTTGTCGTTCACTCATTCATAGGAAGGAGAATATAAGCCAGAGTTAATTTATAATGGGTATATAAATGATTTCATAAATGTTCCCATACAGCTCTACGGTGATCAGGTTAATTCACGTAGCCATAACCGCTGTAGGAAAGTCTGTCATCTTTGTCGATACAAAACACGACCCTAGCGATACGAAGCACAATGTTCCATCTAGGTCGAATCGACATGAGATCATCAAAATAGGGTCTGGCAATACATGGAGTCCGAATTATACATTGTACCGTACCTTAGGAGAGTCTCTAACATAAACTATAGTAGAGATACCATCTCCTTTAGAAGAAAACCACTTCATGAATCATATTTCCTTAAGAATCTACCAGCCCTTTGAAAAGTGCGTACCCGCCATTATCACGGTACATCGGAACTCATCACGACTTGTCAAGACAACTCATACTTCCGCTAGACCGGAATAACAAGAATCTAGTCCCTCCTACCCATCCAAAATATACAATATAGGACTGATTCTACTTGTACTAATAATATGTAATACATATGAATTCAGGCCATAAACACAATAAGCAAATTAATATATTTTCTGGCCCTAAAAAATAAGTACAAACGTAAGCGCAATATCCTTGCGCCGGATCAATATCCAGAACGATTACTCCTATAATCAAAAGTGTGAATCAAACATGGATTCTCTCGCTTTTACCATAGACAGCATTTTCATACACAAATGAATGAATGTCTATATTTTTCCCATATTAAATAGCCATATCGATTTTTGTAATATGTGCGTCAAAATATGCACGCAACAGATTACCACACCCCTCGGGAAAAAAAAAAATGGTACATTTTTTTTTTTTTGAAATACATCTAGGAGCAACATACAATAGGCTCACAACGCACCAATACAATGCGCAGATGATAAGCATAAGTTTTATGACCTTAGAGAAAGTACTTCTCTAAGTATAAATATTTCCAGAGAGGTGTCACCAACGCATACTACAATATTAGCAATGACACAATTTCCACATTAGTTTATACATAAATTTCATCTAAGATATCTTAACATCATGATCATCAAAGACGAAAAACATTGAAAGATCAGCGGTGAATAAATATCAATGAACCGCTAAGTAGTGTTACAATCAATATATGATATATTACATATGTGTACACATTTCAACATAGAAACAACTGTATCAAAGTTGTATAACAGTTATGAATCATGTGGGCATCTAGACAAAATATCTGCCATCACATTTTCTGACCCACGGATAGCTCGCACCGAAAAATGAAATGGCTGTAGAGCAATCGCGTATCGCGTTGATCTCGCGCTCTTCAGATTTTTACTCTGAATAGCCGTAAGAGCTTTCTGGTCAGTTTCCACAATGAAATGCGCGCCCAGAAGAAATCTTTGCAGTTTAAGGATTGACCAAACCATAGCCAATAATTCACGGTCTAGGACCGAGTAATTCTTCTCTGCGGCATTTAATTTCCGAGAAATATACATCACAGGATGCAGAGTTCCAGAGTACTCTTGCATTAGTGCAGCTCCAATCCCGGTGGATGAAGCGTCACTACGAAGAATAAATGTCTTATCCTTAGAAGGCAATACTAGGATAGGTGAAGTAGAAAACATAGTTTTAACCTTATCCAAAGAGGATTGACATTCTTGAGTCCAATGGACTACATTAGGAGACCCTTTCTTTAGCAAGGAAGAAAGAGGTGACATAATGGAGGACAGATTCGGGATGAATCGTCCATAAAATTGTATTAGACCTAAGAGACTTCGTACTTGCTTTTTAGTCTTAGGAATAGAAATGTTAAGTATCTTACTTGTATTATGGTCTTCTGTTTTTAGGAACCCATGACCAACACGGTGTCCTAAGAAAGATATTTCGCTAAAACCAATACATGCTTTCGATGGTTTCGCTGTCAGGTTATGCTCGCGTAAGATAGACAATAGTTCATTTATACCATTATAGTGATCGTTCCAAGTATCACTGAAAAGACAGATGTCATCAAGATACGCAATGACATCTGAGCGATGAGATAGGATTCGACGCATCATGCGTACAAATGTAGCAGGGGCGTTCATAAGACCGAAAGGCATGAAATTCCATTGGAATAGACCCCTAGGCGTCGAAAAAGCAGTAAACGGTTTGGCGTGTTCGGATAGTGGAACTTGCCAATATCCCTTAGACAAATCGAGTTTAGTAAAGAAGTGAGAATTCGATAGTCTCGTAAGTAGCTCTTCTAGTAAAGGCATAGGTTCAGCATCGAATTTAGTCACTTGATTCAATTTGCGATAATCCACGCAAAGACGTATGTTATTGTCTTTTTTCCGTACTATAACCATCGGCGAAGAATATGCTGATGTGGATGGTTCAATAATTTTTAACTCTATCATCTCATCTAACTCTTTCTCTACCTGTGCTTGAAAATGTATCGGGATAGGATACGGTCTGACTCTTATAGGACTATGGTCAGTAAGAATAATGTCATGTTGAATGACATCCGTTTGACCAGGAATGTCAGTAAGGACATCCTGAAATTGTTCTAACAAAGTAGAAACTTGTTTCTGCTCTCCTGGAGATAATTCTGGAGAAATTGCAACATCTTTCCATGATTCATTAGAGTGAAGAGGAATCATTGGAAAAGGTAAATTTACATCCGAGAAACTCGTTTCCTCATCCTGTATTACTGACAGAGATGAGTACTGTCCATGTTGGACTGGAAAATCGTCCGTTGCCTGGAAAACAGGTTGTAAATAATCAGGACGTTCATGGAATTCCGTGAGCATGTTGATGTGGAAGGTTTTACGCTTCCCGTCAATATCGACGATATAGTCAACATCGGAAACTTTTGATATTATATCGTACGGACCTTTCCAAGAAATGAGAAGTCTATTTTCCCTACAAGGTAGCAAGACAAATGCTTTGTCACCTGGACAAAGTTGACGCAAACATCTCTTTTTATTGGCAAATTCCCTTGCCTTCTGTTTCGCAAATTCAGAAGAAGCAGTTGCCAATTTGCATGCTTCAATAATCTTGTGTCTAAGTGCGATGACATATTCATAAGAGGATTTTGTGTCATCGACAATATTATCAGCAGTTATAAGATCATGAAGTAAGGACATAGGACCTCGCGGTTTCGCGCCAAAGACAAGTTCAAAGGGAGAAAATCCTGTATGTTCGTTGGCGACCTCTCTATATGCAAAGAGAGCCGCGGGTAAAACCCTATCCCAATCCTGAGGATGATCTTCCGTTATCTTACCTAGTAGGTTTTTCAGAGTTCTATTCAAACGTTCCACCATCCCATTGGACATAGGATGATAAATACTACTCAGCGATCTCTCTATCTTCAGAGTCGACATTACTTGAGACATGGTATCCGATATGAGTTGGGTACCATGGTCGGATAATATTTCTGCTGGAAACCCCAGACGAGAAAATATTAACCAAAGAGCATCTGCGACATCAGCAGTAGTTATGCTCTTTAGAGGAACAGCCTCCGGCCAACGTGTGCACATATCAACACACGTCAAAATAAATTGGTGTCCTCTAGCAGACTTTATCTTAAATGGACCAATGATGTCTATCGCCATTTTTTGAAATGGCCGAATGGGAATGTCTGCAGCCTGAATAGGTGCATCATGGCGTGGACCTCTGGATTTAATCTCTTGACATACTTTACAAGATCGACAATAGATTCGTATGTCCTTATTCACAGCAGGCCAAAAGAAAGATTGAAGAACTCTAGCTTTAGTACGGGAAAAACCCATATGTCCAGCACACTGCGAATCATGAGCGTGCTGTAAGATTTTAACTCTCATATTTTTAGGCACAAGGATTTGAGAATGAATGGACTTAGCGGAGTCTTGTACCATACGTACAAGTACGCCATTCTTCATCGTAATCCAAGATTTACGATTAGTATCCTTATTCGGATCACCTTTTGTTGCCAGAGTAAAGAATTTCTTTAGAGTAGGATCATCTTCCTGCTGTTTGATAAAGGAATCGTGGGAAATCTCCAAGGGATCATCTTGGATCTGCGCATCATTATCTTCAGAATGTGAAGATTGTGGCATATTAAGAGCTTGAGCCCTAGTGATTACTGCATTAGCCGATTGCATATTAACATTTTCCCAATTAGAAATTTGCTGTGGAGTGCATTCTTTCACCCCGTGAATGCGACCGATGATAAGATCAGCGATCGGATTCGGCAAGAGACATGCTTGCACCTCTCCTGTAAAGAAAGGCGTAGCAATATTGATAATGGCAGTGGAGTACTTCTCCAATGTGCCACCAAATGTTACACATTTGACTATATTGCCTGTAGCTCGAGAAGGATTTACGAGTGATTGCCTCACTCCAATGGTAGTGCACCCCGAATCGAAAAGAATTGATACCGGAGTACCATCTATTAGGCCCCTATTAAAGACAAGAGCACCCCTTCCATTATGCGCAATTGACGCATGGAGAGCGGGAAGCGGGTGACCGCAGCTTAAAGTAGACACTGTGGTTGGATCGAATAATGTTTTGCATTGCGAACACTCAGATGCTCTAGCAAAATCGAAAGCGGAATTTGCTACACTGTTGGAGTCTTTTTTATCATTATTCTGATTATCGGTGTCGTGGAACTCCTGTTGTGCAGAGTTAGCCTGGTAATACGATTTACCATGTCTTTTGTGTTGTGATCTACCTCGGTTATAATTGTCTCTATAATTATTATTGCCTCTGTTATAACCCCTATTTGGGTTTGAATCATAATATTCATGATCATAATCATCATGCTCGTTATATTGAGTATCCCTGTAATATTGTTTCTTTTGTCTCCATGAAGCACTTGGGTAGTTCCTATAGCTACTCCCTTTCCGAGAATTTCTAACATTATGGGTACCCTCGCGTGTCGAGGACTATCAGCCCGATTCCAGTTCTTCGAAGAAGAACCCTGATTTGAGTGGTTATCTTGGTTTTGATACTTATTCCAATTAACCTTTTTATCAAATTTATTTTTAGCTCCTTGGAATTTGTGTGAGTAATTCTGGTTATATTCTGTTGCCGAAAAACTGGCATACTCTCTTTAATGTTAGAGTTACTAAGAATCATGTCAGGGTGTGCCGTGGCATACTGGTCACAATATTCTTCCATTTGCTTTATTGTACCAGGTTTACGCTCATGTAAGAACTCTAGGAATGATTTATTTACAGAAGACATGACCTTGTCTCTTAGCAATAAATCCGTAAGACCATCAAATGTTTTCTCTGTTTTGGATAATTCAATCCATCGTGAAAGTGTAATTCGTGCTTTTGAGATGAAATCTGAGAATTCTACACCTACCTCAGGTCTCATTGTTTTAAACAAAAGACGGTAACCTTCCTCAGACAGCTGATATCTCTTTATCAAAGCTGCCCTAACAGCATCATAATTATCTTTGTCGGCCTCTTCAACAAAATATAACTTACTTAGGGACTCCCCTTTTAGATTTTCAGACAACTGATTCACATACTGTGATTTGTCAACATTATGAGATCGACAAGCCCGTTCAAATCTAGAAAGCCAAAATGTTATGTCATCACTGGTAGGGTTAAACGCTGGTACCTTGACCTTGTACACAAAGGGTTTACCATTACCACCAGATGCCTGATTAACATTACTCATACATGTCAATTTTAATTTCTCTAATTCAAACTCATGTTCTCTTATTGCTTTTCTCTCTTCAGCTTCTCTATCTAATTTTTTTTGTTCTGCAGCAGCAGCAGCTTCTAATTTTTTCTGTTCTGCTGCAGCAGCAACTTCTAATTTTTTCTGTTCTGCAGCAGCAGCAACTTCTAATTTTTTCTGTTCTGCAGCAACTTCTAATTTTTTCTGTTCTGCAGCAACTTCTAATTTTTTCTGCTCTGCATCAGCTTCTAATTTCTTCTGTTCTGCCTCAAATCTCCTTTCCTCCACTTGCATCTGCAATTTCTTAAGTTCAGCAGCAGTATCAGCTTCTTTTTCTAATCTTTTTTCTTCAGCTAGAGCTTTCCTTTCTTCTGCAGCAGCTTTTTTTTCTTCTATTTGAAGTTTTCTCTCCTCAGCCGCAGCTTTTTTTTTATCAGCAGCAGCTTTTCTTTCTTCAACAGCAGCAGCAGTTTTTTTCTCTTCTGCAGCTAATGCTTTGTCATATTGAGCAACAGCCCATTGTTCTAAGTCTTTTCCAGTCTTATCAAGAGATTTTCCTTGTGCAATGAAATAATCTAATGTAGACATATTGTCTTCTTAAATCAGAAACCTGAAAAAGTAAATAAATTACCCTATTTCACTTTAATGGGAGACAAGTCTATACCATAGACTTAGTCTTAGTCCAAACTTGTATGGTTTATAATAACCAATGATAACTTGAGTACCTGTGGACAACAATAACTGTATCTCAAATACTGTGGGAGACAAGCCTTACAAAGGTCTTGTATATCTCAATGTAATCAAAGATCACTTGGGTACCTGTGGAAAATAATCATAAAGTACTGATCTGTACTATACTATCAGTGTATACCACTATAACTCCTATGTCATATGTCAACTAAAAGACATTACAAAGGACAAACAAGAAAAGACAATATGAACACATTTGCAGAGATCAAATTAAATTAAATAGGAGAAATGAAAAAAAAAATGATCACAGAATCCGTGATGATAACTGCAATAAGATAACAAGACAAATAACGCCACAGTGTATAAACATAAGGGTGTAAAGAAATCAAAAATAGAAAAAGATGAGACCTACAATTATACAAACAAATCAAACAAAACTAAGGAACACAAAATTATTAACAAAAACAACGAAGAAAAGAACACCTCAACACAACTAACAGAAATAGCAGCAAATTGTTGCTAACAAATTTCCAATTAAGAAAATGTGTACCTATAGAATACTAGTACCAGACCAATGTCACTCGGCATACCTTGTACTAGTCACACAGAACATAAACTAATTTAATACATAACAAATAACATGTAAGCATAAATAGCATATAGCATACAATATAATTTATGTCATGAATGGAATGTGTTGCAGGTATAGTGTTGTAAAGCAGGCACAGTTTATTTTAATTCTAATAACTTGCCACTTTATTGAGTAATAGATTTAATTTTAAACTATTACACTGTCAATTTTTCTCTGTTGAGCATATGAAGATCCAACGATGAACTATGCACTTTATGTTCAACAACACTGTGATTCTTCTGTACGTTGAGAAATGTCAACAATACTGCTCCAGATATTTTCTACACTTGATACCACTGTCCTGTGTAATACTGTCTGTACAGCGAAAAACTGTCAACAAGCGCTGACCTAGATACAGCATCCTATCGGTAATACAGGTCAAGCTGACATCGACTGTATAGCTGTCCTACTGGTGTTGATGTGTTCAAACAAATGTTCTTTCAGCTGTAAACTGTGATTCTCAACACAAAACTGCGTAAGCTGGACCCAGGAATCTGGCTCGCCACTGTAAAGTTTCTTTTCTTCTTTCCACTCTGTAAAGTGTCAGTCTGTATGCTCTGTAAGGAAGAGTGGTGTGTTGTTGAGATCAGGCATGCTCCAGTCTACCCAGCTGTAAATGGGTAACTCACCCTAGTCCTGAGTTAGGGAAGGCAAAGGCTCCAGGGGAAGCAGGCCCTAAACTTGGTCACTCCAACCGACGCAGGATGGTGTATGTATGAAGTAGAAGTGTAGAGTGTGATTACCGCGAATGGTGTACTGTTCGTGTGCTGACCAATATAACCACTCATACACTTGTGTCTACAAGGCACCAATGCAGACTGCTGGAATCTTTGTTTACTCAATTTATTCAGACGTACACACTGGGACATACGAGTACATCATGGTATGTTGACATATCAATTTGTAGGTATACATAGCAGATCTGAAGTCATGACACATTCAGAAATAATGGGCAGTACATCAAAAGTTCAATTGTCATGATACATTATGGCCGCATCCCCCTATCTGACTAAACGCGTCAGTGAAGGCAGATCGGTAAATAACTAAAGTTACTTGACGTCCATAGTTTGTAGCATATATTATGAAACCACGAAAGAGGGGGTTTCTAGCAAGATTGAGATCTCCCTGTCACTGTCCGATAATAGGATAAATAATCTGTTCTCTTGGCAGTGATCAAAACATATATGATGACCGAAATCTAACATGGCCGCCTCCCTGAGTTGTCGTTCACTCATTCATAGGAAGGAGAATATAAGCCAGAGTTAATTTATAATGGGTATATAAATGATTTCATAAATGTTCCCATACAGCTCTACGGTGATCAGGTTAATTCACGTAGCCATAACCGCTGTAGGAAAGTCTGTCATCTTTGTCGATACAAAACACGACCCTAGCGATACGAAGCACAATGTTCCATCTAGGTCGAATCGACATGAGATCATCAAAATAGGGTCTGGCAATACATGGAGTCCGAATTATACATTGTACCGTACCTTAGGAGAGTCTCTAACATAAACTATAGTAGAGATACCATCTCCTTTAGAAGAAAACACTTCATGAATCATATTTCCTTAAGAATCTACCAGCCCTTTGAAAAGTGCGTACCCGCCATTATCACGGTACATCGGAACTCATCACGACTTGTCAAGACAACTCATACTTCCGCTAGACCGGAATAACAAGAATCTAGTCCCTCCTACCCATCCAAAATATACAATATAGGACTGATTCTACTTGTACTAATAATATGTAATACATATGAATTCAGGCCATAAACACAATAAGCAAATTAATATATTTTCTGGCCCTAAAAAATAAGTACAAACGTAAGCGCAATATCCTTGCGCCGGATCAATATCCAGAACGATTACTCCTATAATCAAAAGTGTGAATCAAACATGGATTATCTCGCTTTTACCATAGACAGCATTTTCATACACAAATGAATGAATGTCTATATTTTTCCCATATTAAATAGCCATATCGATTTTTGTAATATGTGCGTCAAAATATGCACGCAACAAGATCCTAACAAATACCTAGAGAGTTTGGAAACAGCCCAAATAATGGCTAAACACTCTCTCTCTCTATAGTGGCATATCGCGTTTCAGCCGGAAGCAACTTCCTGCTGACATACATGACAGGATGTAGAAACCCATCATGTTCTTGCATCAGACACGCACCAATGCCCACTGCAGAAGCATCAGTCCTCAGTACAAAAGGCTTAGCCAAGTCTGGCAGTAGAAGAATGGGCTCGCTGGAGAATACAGCTTTGATGTTCCTCAGTGCTCTATCACACTCTTCAGTCCAGACTACTCTGTTTGGCGTGCCCTTTTTTAGTGAGTGATGTTAGAGCCGCCGACAATGAAGAGAACCTGGGGATAAATTTATGATAAAAATTTATCAGACCGAGTAAACTACGTACTTGTTTTTTTGTTTTTGGAGGTTGCAAATTCAAAATTCTTCCAACTGTCTGATCAACTGGTTTTAAAACACCCTGTCCTACCACATACCCCAGAAACGTTAACTCCTGAAACCCTACCTTAATCTTACTGGGTCTTGCTGTAAGGTGATGCACCCGAAGGCATGATAACAGTGACTTCAATCCCTCTACATGTTCATCCCACGTGTCATGAAACAAACAGATGTCATCAATATATGTGATAACATCCTTCTGTCCCCTCAAAAGCATTCTCATCATTCTCACAAAAGTTGCCGGGGCATTCACCAGTCCAAAGCACATATAATTAAACTGGAAAAGACCCTGAGGGGTCCAAAATGCTGTAAGTGGCCTAGCGCCTTCTGCTAAGGGAATTTGCCAATACCCTCTCGATAAGTCTAGTTTGGTAAAATACTTTGCCCCCGCTATTTGGGATAGGAGGACCTCTTGGTTGGGCATAGGTTCCGCATCTATCACTGTGACACTATTCAAGCGGCGGAAGTCTATACATATCCGTAGGGATTTATCCTTCTTCCGCACGATGACCATGGGAAATGAGTATGATGATTCAGATGGGGAGATAACACCTAAGCGTAAAATATCATTCACTTCTTTTTCAACAGCAGAAGTATAATGTAGTGGAATAGGATATGGTCTCACCCGGATGGGCTCTCCATAGGTCAGTTTAATATCATGCTCAACTAAATCAGTTCTTCCAGGAATATCTGTGAGTACATCTTGAAATTCGCACAGCAGTGACTTCACCTGTTTCCTCTGATGCTGTGGGAGAGATGCAGAGACCTCTACATCTCTCCATGACTCCGAGGCAACCAATGGCAATAGTGGGATCTGGAGATTAACCTCCTCTCCTTTCTCTCCATCTTCCTCGATGACTGCTGCACTAGCTACAGTAACTGTACTATCAAGAACAGCGTTCACGACTGGTTCCAGTTCAGTTGGACGTACTACATATGGTTTTAGCATATTAATATGGAAAATCTTCTCCTTCCCTCGGACTAATATCAGATAATCCACATCTGTAATCTGTTTCTTTACTTGAAATGGACCTTGCCAGTTCACTAGCAGGTGATTTTCCTTGGTAGGTAGCAACAACCATACCTCGCTGCCAGGACTGAGGGATACAAGTTTGCTATTCCTATTGGCGTATGCTCTATACCTTGCACCCGATGTCTGTAATGCCTCACGTGCTATCGAACACGATGTAATTATGCGTTCTCGCAAGTCAATGACATACTCATAACTTGACCTAATGCTATCATCAGCGTAATTCCCGGTCAGTAAGTCTCTCAAAATTTTCATTGGACCCCGAGGATTTGCGCCAAATACTAGCTCAAACGGTGAGAATCCTGTGCTCTCTTGTGGCATCTCCCTGTATGCAAACAAAAACTCCCGGTAGGTATCTATCCACAAACTGTGGAAAATCTCCTGTAACCTTACCTAGCATTCTTTTCAGTGTTCCATTGAACCGCTCGCAGACCCCGTTGCTCTGAGGATGATACGGGGTGGTGACCACTTGGGCTATGTCTAACAGTTTAGATATGTGTTTCATCTCTTCTGAAATGAATTGCCGGCCCCTGCCAGACAAAATCTCTTCAGGAAATCCTAATCTGCTAAATAAGCTCATTAGAGCCTCTGCTATATCCTTTGATGTGATGGATTTCATTGGCAATGCTTCAGGCCACCTTGTACATAGATCAACCAATGTTAGAATAAATCTATACCCCCGATCAGACATAACTGGAAGGGGCCCAATAATGTCTATTGCAACCTTCTGAAAAGGGCGAAATACCAAATCTGTTGCTACTAACGGTGCCTTGGGAGTCCTTCCTTTCTGGCTTGTCTTCTGACACACTTTACACGACCGACAGTAAATCTTCACATCCTTATTGTATCCACGCCAGTAAAACTGGGACAACACTCTACAGCGAGTTCTCGCAATACCCATGTGACCCGCAAAAGGGATGTCATGTGCTGTCCTTAACACTGTATTCTTCAGTTCCACTGGAATAACCACTTGTGTAATGACTGAATGTTGCTCTGCAAAGCATCTGATTAGAATGGAGTTCCTAACCTCAAACCAGTATCGAGCAGACTTGGTATGCCGTATGTTCTTGGACTCCGCCAACCGAAACAAAGGCAGAAGTGAAATGTCTTTCCTCTGCCTGTCTACAAAATCCGATGCTGTAATTCCAGCAACCGTAGGCACCCAAGGGATATTATTGGGTTGCGATATCATAATATTTGCATCCTCAGCCTTAGTCTGAGCCCTCGTCATTACTGCGTTAGCAACCAAATCATGCCCATTTTCCCACTCCTCAATATCCTGACTGGTGCAATCATGAACCCCATTAACATTTCCAATAATGAGATCAGCGATTGGAGAGTCAAGGACGCATACTCGAACTCTACCCGACAAGATAGGGGTGTCGATCTGCACAACCGCCAATGGATAGTACTCGACCTTACCACCAAATGTAATGCATTTTGCCATCTTTCCAATATAATAAGTATCCTTAATAAATGTCTTCCTAATGCCAATGGTCGTACATCCCGTGTCCCTCAAAACAGATACAGGTTTATTCTCCACAAAACCCTTATGTAAAGTTAAGGTGCCATTCCCATCAACTGATGAAAGGCAAGGCAAAGTGTGTCCACATATTAAAAAAGCCTTGCCATCAGGCTCGAACAATGGTCTGCACCCCTACCACTCCTCGCTATTAAATGTATCAAGTACAGTAGCTGAATTTGCATGCTCAGTGTTTTCCTTTGGGCTCTCTTTTCGACTGTTTCTTCTCTCATTACAATTGGGGCAGTTGGAATCCGTCTCTTGGCGCTTGTAAGAGCTTCTCTTTGGACTGCCATTATAATTTTTCTTTGGGCTGGCATATGGACTTCTTTGTGGGTTAAAGGGACACCTCTCTGGGTCCCTCCCACACTGATAAGATAGATGACGCCTTGAGCCACACTTATAACAACCCCTTCTACTGTAGCCTGACCCAAAAGAAGGGTACTGTCTCTTAGGAGAATATCTTCTGTCCCCGTTCCATCTTCTATTTCCACCATCTTTATCCGCATACCTGTCTAAGCTGTGGGCCAGAGGATGTATGTATGGCTTCTTTTCAGTTTTATCCTGAGCCACACAAGCTGGAAAGGTCTCAGCAACTATCTGCTTGTGAATCGGTTTCCCCAGGTGCGCATTGACATACTGCTGTCCTAGCTCTGACATAATATTTATATCTTTTGGCTTTCGCTCTTGTAGAAAAGCCACTAACTCTGGATTGCAAGAAGATAGAACCTTGTCCTGTAGCATAAGGTCGGTTAGCCCATCAAAATCCTTCACAATACCTGATAGTTCAATCCACCTATTGAACAGCAACTTGATTTCCGCAACAAACTCACTAAAGTCATTGCTTGTTGTAGGAATAGCCTCCTTAAATCTTTCACGGTACCCTTGAGCTGTCAGTCTAAATCTTCGAAGAAGTGTCTCTTTCACTGTGTCATAATTCATGCGATCCTCTACTGGCAATGCAAAGACACATTGTAAACTTCTTCCGGTGAGCAGATTATTGAGCAGACTTGGCCAATCTTCTTTCTTAACCTTTCAAGATACTGCTTTTTGTTGAAACCTTTCTAGATACACGTCCATCATATCGACGCCCTCAACAAAGGATGGGAGTCGCAGCTTGAAAGGACGAGTAGACTCCTTAGTAGCTGGTCTAGAACTCGCAGCCTCAAGTTCCAGTTTCTTCAAAGTAATTTCTTTATCCGCTTGAATTTCAGCTTTCCTTGTCTCTTCCTTCTTTGCTTCCCTTTCAGCCTCAATTTCAGCTTTCTTTGTTTCTTCTTTCTTAGCTTCTACCTCGATTTCAGCTTTCCTTGTTTCTTCCTTCTTTGCTTCTCTTTCAGCCTCAATTTCAGCTTTCCTTGTTTCTTCTTTCTTTGCTTCTCTTTCAGCCTCAATTTCTAACTTCCTAAGATCTCTTTCCTCATTGCGTTCCCTCCGTTCCTCAGAATCCACAAAATTTGTCTTGGCCCATAATTCAAGTTCATCCCCTGATTTACCAAGTGCCTGTCCCTTGGTGATAAAATCCAAGAGGCTAGTCATTCTGCAATATTTATCAACTATGATAACTCTGAAAAAATGATGCAGCCAAAAAACAATTCAGGAGAGAAGAAAAAAAATTTATACCACCTGATATGTCAAATGGTGTCTGGAAAACTATAATGGATACCCCTTCACCTATGAAGAACGTCTGTCATACACAACAGATTTTGAACAACTCTTCACACTGGGTCTACACACTGGGTTAATCTCTTGTATCAGTCTGTAGGCATTACAAACTGTAATAGACCAAAATAAAATGTGTCTGCTTATGTTAACACAAATGGTATGATGATGATTGAAATGATAATCACAGAACACACGACACTACAACAACTGATAGGCCAGTGGAGAGGAAGTTATAGACCAAGAAAGTAAGAATAGACCTTCTATTTACACACAAACCTATCAAACGAACAAAAACAGGATATCGTAAAATAACTTATATACACGGATAGGAGAGCAAAGGACTGAGAATCGCAACAGAAAAACACCACCAAAGAAAGACTATTATACAAGACAATAAGTAAACAAACTAAACGCAAACAACTAACACCAACAATTGTTCCACAAATTACACGAGGCTTCACAACTCCCCAAGTCTTAGACAGATTGGGTTCCCTACAGCGTAATTTGTCTCACAAAACCTATTAAAGACGACACAAGGCAAATTTCTTCAATGAAGAAAGATAGATTGTGCTCACCACTCAAAATCCCCCTTATACAGAAATCAAAATTAAATACTACCACATAATATGAACAAAACAAAAACAAAACACTGGACAGTGAAGTAACCCAAGAGCTCTACTCGTGCACCCTGCAGCACGGGCAAACAGGAATGAATATATGAATACTTAACTAATAACAAGAGCTAATATAAAAATAACATAAGTTTCGAGTACACTGTAGAAGTGATAGACAGAAGGAAGTCTAGATATGACGCAGCAAAATTGTCGTCCTAAAAGGAACTAGTATCAAAATAAACTAAGTTTAGTACACTTTTAAATATAACAGATCATAGGGTTCAAATATAACGTTAATTAATCTGCAAAAATGCTATTGAAGAAAGAATGGAATTAATAAAAAATAAATAAAAAAAACCCTATTAGTTCCGGGCAATAATCTTATCAAGGAAGAAATAAATAACCAAATAAATTAATTAAAAGAAGTATAGCCTATATATATAAAAGAAAATATGCAGACGCACAAGTCAAGTAAACAGAAGACTGGAAATTAACAAAATTAATAACAAACTTAACTTAACAATATCCTGTGTCCGCTGCTCCACTTGAGATAGGCGCAGGCTTGGAGTCCCGGTGTTACAGCTCAATGATGGATACCACACACAACACGCTTCACGTCGTAACACAGCACAGTCAAATATTAAAATCAGCTCCTAGGTGCACATCAGCTCTCAGTACGGTGAACCGGATCTTCTTCACTACTGGTCCAAAGGGTAGCAAAGGAAAATGTCTCTCTCGCTGCTTACACCATCTCCAGGCAAGATGTTACGATTTCAGCCGATCACCCGCAAAACAATGGCCTTGTTATTCCATTACAAGACCCAGCAGACGATTTTTCGTGTCCACAGTCAAGCCGAACTACACAGCACAGATAAATTGACGACAGATCAGCACACTCAACCATGGGCGGAATAACATAATATCAGTGCGCCGAGGTAAACAAGACTGATTACCGCCTTTTCATTCTTCGTGTTACTTTCCAAAATAACACTGTCGATTTCGTCAAAACTGTCCCTTCGCCTCTCCGCCAGTGATTAAACTATTCTTCGCTCTTAAATATTCAGTCCTTCTGCAGCTATACCATTGCTGACTATCACTGAAATGAAAACTTCAGTTTTGCACATTAAGTTCTTGTGACCTGATTCAAACAAATAGGCCTACTTTTCTGTTCCGCTTGATATAATTTTTCCAACAACAATTCATGAGAAGGCGAAATTGTCAAAAATTCTGCAGGAAATTAGGGGTGGGTCCTCTCTTCCATTTACGAGTCCCCCAAAATTGTCAAGTGCTTGTTGAGTGTACACATTGACAAATATGTATTACATACACATGGAGCGACAAACATGGCTCGTTTTTCACAGCAAATTGTTAATTCACTAAACTCCAACACGTAAATACGATATCCGACGACTTTATGTCACAAACTTGAGTATAACACAATAACACAGGCAGACTGCCGCTTTGGCCATAAATCATCACATAAGAAAAGCACAACGTATGATGTGCATAATTAGAACAGCATCTCATGGAACGAATTTCACAATATCTTAATATATTTTCTATTTTTCTTCAACCATTTCGCCTTCACTCTCCACGTAATCTCTCCTCGCTCTAATCTCTGTCTCGAATGACCTTTTTACCCATGACCCTTTTCACACCTGACCAGTCTTCACCACCACTTCGTTCACAACAACTCAGCCATGCCCGTGAACTCGACATTAGCGCTTACTGCTACTAATGCATTCATGCCCGCAAGCAAACTTAACATTCACTCACTTCAACTCACAACTTACATAAACATATCTAGTTCCCACCGGAGCATGAGTACTGACATTCATTCTATAAACCGTTCGTGACAATAATATATATATAATATATATATATACATATATATACATATATATATATATATATATATATATATATATATATATATATATATATATATATATATATATATATATATATACTGAAGCACATTAAAAACGCACCACTATTATATATACTGATGCTGAGAAGCTGGAAAAAAAGAGTGGGAATGGATTTTCCCCGTGTTTGTCATGAGGTAGAGAGCGAATGGCTGCTGGAATGAAAAGTGCATGTTTCAACCCACGGGTTTGTGTACAGACTACATGAAAACAATGAAAGTTACACGTGCAACACGATTCCCAACAGCTATGACCCTGAAAATGTGTACGCGTTGTGGCAGCATACTCGGTACGAAAAGGCCGTTGAGACAAAACACACAATACATGTGCTTGAAATGCAACGACTATCTGAACACGACCGCCAACGAGCCATTGGTATGTTGGAGACCGGAATGAGCTCGCGGGCCATTGCCAGAAGGATGAATTGCCACCACAGCACTATTGTACGTCTCAATGAACGTTACGGAACCACTGGCAGTGCCCGGGATAGACTTCGGAGTGGCCAACCACGAGTTACTACCCCTGCGCAAGATCGTCATATTGTGCTGAATCACCTAAGGAATCGTTCTCTCCCGGCAAGTCAAACAGCAAGAGCAATAGTGGGTAGACGTGGGCAAGTCTCTTGAATGACAGTCATACGACGACTCAGAGATACAGACCTTACTGCAAGACGACCTTATGTTGGGCCAAACTTCTCACAGACATCGTCAGCAGCGCCTGCAATGGGCAGAGCAACATGTCAGATGGACTAGACTGCAGTGGAATGCTGTCCTA
Source organism: Oreohelix idahoensis (assembly GCA_024509875.1). Taxonomy (NCBI): domain Eukaryota; kingdom Metazoa; phylum Mollusca; class Gastropoda; order Stylommatophora; family Oreohelicidae; genus Oreohelix; species Oreohelix idahoensis. The sequence goes on along the minus strand of JAMPIV010021261.1, from coordinate 28,626 downwards.
TTCACAGACGAGAGCAGATTCAACATATCCTTTGCTGATGGACGTATGCGGATTTGGCGACGGTGTTGAGAGCGCTTTGCAGATTGCTGTGTTCGTCAGCACAACCGATTTGGAGGTGGCAGTATTCACATTTGGGGAGGATTGAGTTTTCACCATCGCTTGCCTCTTCGCGTCTTCCGTGGAAATGTTAATGCTGTGACATATCGAGAAGAGATTCTGGATGCATTGGTTGCTCCTGCGTTCACAAATTATCCAGACTTGCATCTTCTCCAGCAGGATAACGCACGTGCGCACACCGCATGCATTACGCAGCAATATCTACAGCAGCAGAACATTGTGACGATTGATTGGCCTGCCCTATCACCAGACATGTCCCCTATAGAACATCTGTGGGACGGGCTTGGACGCAGAGTCTACAGGCAAGGTTCTCCAGCTAATCTGCAACAGCTCGAAGCTGCTCTTACACGTGAATGGGACTTGATTCCCCGGAATTTTATTCAGAGACTTGTGCGTTCCATGCAGAGCCGCTGCCAAGCTTGTTTGCAAGTACACGGTGGACATACCAGATACTGAGGATAGTGTGAATGAATTTTTTTATTGGTTGCATTTTTGATTTTCTCCCTTGCCTGCACAGAATGCAATGAATTTCATAACAATCAAATGTACAAATTAATGACCAGCATGGATTCATAGGAAAATGAATAAAGATTCCAAATATGTAAACTTGTAAACACTTATATTTACATTTCACACTCTGTTCCTGGATTATACAGGTGGTGCGTTTTTAATGTGCTTTCGTATATATATATATATATATATATACGAGGGGCAGTCGAAAAGTTTTGCACTTTAGTATGAAGGAGTCAAGGCACGTATCTGGAAATTGGTGTAAACTTTAGTCCTTCTCTATGTATTCACCCCTCAAGGCAATGCACTTCTCCCATCTCTTCTTCACCTTCCTGATGCCCTGATTGTAGAACACCCCCGTCTGGGCCCGGAACCACGTTTCCAGTTCAGTAATCAAGTCCTGGTCGTTAGAAAAACGACGTCCACGAAGCTTTTTTAGTCTCCGGGTCATAGAAATGCACCCAACATTCGTCCACAGTAACCAGTCTACGAAAAAAATCATCTTCGTCAGCATTGCAAATGTCCAACACCTGTGCGGATGTTTCGGCTCGATGCTCCTTTTGGAATGGCGTGAGAAGGCGGGGAACCCACCTGAACCAGTTTCCCGCCAATTTCTCTTTCACATGGCACCCCGCACGCGCCATGTACGCGCGGGAAATGTAAACCAATAGTGTGTCTTTACAATGATACACAGCAATCCCGCCTGTCTTAACGCTTTCTTAGTAAAGTGCAAAACTTTTCGACCGCCCCTCGTATATATATATATATATATATATATATATATATATATATATATATATATATATATATATATATATATATATATATATATATATATATATATATATATATATATACATATATATACATATATATACATATATATATATACATATATATATACATATATACATATATAATATAAATATATTATCAATGTGTGTTTAAAGAAATATTAGCATATGTAGAATCATTGTGCTATTTCTGGAGGAAAACCCGAAGTGTGTAGGTTTCGTTTCATTGTGTACTAATTAAGTAGAACGAATGGATTGAGCAAGTTGGTTGTGGAAGGCGTTGTAAAGATATTATGCTTGCTGGAAAGGACTATCCAAACTGCAGGAAGGAATAACTATAACAGATTGATTTTCTGTATTATTTGATATATGACACAATGATTTCCATAAGGCATATATGCTTTTATTGAAGCAAATCATGGACAGAACTGTAACAAGTGAATTACTGAACTATTATGTTAGAACTTAAACGAATTTTGTTATTCATGAATTACTTTGTCTCTTGTGATTAATCACAGCTTGTCTGAACTGTGTCATATTACCTCCTGACTGGCTAAGGAGACAATCAGCGATACTACGTAGGTTGTATATATTGTTTCAGGTTATATCCTGCCCTGAGTGTCATACACAATCTCTGGAGACCAAGTTAGCAAATAGATGTTCAAGTTTGTAAGAGCTTTTGACAGAATTAACTGTGTCATCTTGACGAGTGGAGAACCCGCAGTGGTGGGGTTCTATCCAATCATACTGCTGTACGAGGCCTAGAAAGAACTTTGTTTTAGATAAGTAGCTCAGTGTTGGGCTATTTCAACTTTCAAATACCATAAACCCACCTACGAATAGACTATGTAACGAAGAAATAAACACTGTGGTGTAGATAGAAGACATTTGACAGTCATATGAGTCATAAAGTAACATTTATATTCATCGATACAAGAAAGCACAAAAATAGAGACAGATTCCATAAGGAAGTAAGAAAACAGTGAATATGAACTATATTAGTTTAAGAAATTAACTGTAAATGTGTTATGTATATATGAAAGTGACCCATAATTTATTTTGCAATCAATTGAATTTGATTGGAAAATTAACAAAGTACAAAGAAGAAAAGATCTTGTACATAAATAAATTATAAATTGTATCCTGAGTCTTCAGTGAATTATTTAAATTTGGTTTAAAATTCTTGTTTTTGTTTAGTTAATTACCCCCAGCAGAGTCATTATCTAAGGTTAGTCTGGAGAGGAGCCCATAGCAATCCAAGATAGTACAGTGCCATCTCATCTAGGAACCTATACAGCTTGACTATACTTTTGATGTCGATACACCATTACTCTTTTCAGAGAATGGGGTATTTCTTGTAAGACCAGTCTCTTATCTGGCACTATCCTAATATCATCTGATACATCTTTTTGTCCAGGATAATATCACCATCATTATATCTTTCCTCTCGCTACAAGAAGCACAGAAAGTACACAGCTCTCATACAGTCTTAATTTGGTGTTTATGCTGTACTGGGAAGACTTCTAAATGTTATTGAGGCTATTTCCTTCATACTTGTGAAATAATATTTGAACCTTTTTTTCCGCAGATGGTTTTAGTAATTTTAAATACTGTAGTTTGTTCATTTCTTAGTGCTGCCTCTTCTGCCTGTCTTGCAAAATTGTCTAGGAATTTCCTTTTCTTGGCTCGGATTTGACGTTTTACTTCCCTGTCAAGCTGACTGTACTGTTCGCCATATATTTCTTTTATCCAGGGGAATCTTGCTTCTATTTTCTTTCTGTTCATTTTTTTCTCTCATCGCTATGGGATTTGAAGTTTCTGTCGTTATTCAATCGTGTCTCTTCCTTTACTGCAATCACAAACATGATTTGCTGTTTTCCTTATATATTGTTGAAAGTGTGTTGTATTTCCGGTCAACATCACTAGTCGTTGTCTGTTACTGACTCTTGGCAATTTGATATTTTCTCTTTATATCGACCACAAAAGCTTTTCTGGTAAGCGGATCCTTCAGTTTGATGATATTTTGTTTTTAGTTACAATTGGTGCAGTAGTTCTGAGTTTCACCTTCATCCTTGCTACTACTAAGTGGTGATCGCTTCCCACATCTGCACCTCTTCTTACTTTCATATCTTGAAATGAATGCCCCCTTCTACCATTGATCATAGCTGAGGTCCCCCATTACTTTAATAAGATCATATCTTGGTGTGGTTTCCATTTGCTTTTGTAGCTGGTGATTGAATTCGTCCTTTGACCTCTTAGTTGCTGTAATTTGTTGGTGCATAGCATCGTATTATGGTGATGTTGGTAACTCTCGCAGTCATGTTCTTATCAGTCTGTTGATGATGGGTCACCATTCCATTTCTGTTTCGTTCTTTAGAATAATGGCTACGTCTTCGTCGTGCTGTCCATTCTTTCTTCCAGAGTAAAGTACTATTTCTCCTGTTTCTGTTTTTATTCTCCCTATCCCTGTCCATCTGCTCTCATTTATCCCCAGGAAATGTAATATGTAGTTTCTCATTTCTGTTGTGATCCGCCTCAGTTTTCCTGCCTCGTTCATTGTTCTGACGTTCCAGAATCCAATTCTAGTTTCGTGTTTTGCGATCAGGGCATCCATTTTCATGTCAATGGCTTACTTTCGGCTTTCAGCACTGTCAGTCATAACAGCTTTAAACTCCGGATGTCCATCCCGCATCAAATCATTTTTTATGCGTAGATGCTTCCGTATCGTGATTGTTTTCTTTTGCATAAAAGGGGTGTCTGCCCTGTGTTAAAACCCCCAACCTGGAAGACCAGGGTGCCAGCTTTAGTCAGACCCCTACCTGCGCAGACCTGTCCAGCTTGACAGAATCCACAAAGAGTAAAACTCCCGCTGGCAAAGCTCCGGGGTTGTCAGGGTACGCAAGCCGCCATACCGCAGCAAGGCATAGACACCATTGATGGCATGACAGGTTGGCATCATGGCATGGAGAGAAGTCAACAACAGAGTTAATAAATAGTACTCTAGACAGGACATTGTGGAGAGACATGATCGCCGACTCCACGATGCATGGTACTTGGTTTGGTTTGGTTTTAAGGACCTTCACTGCACATCAGTGCTCCGATCTCCTCCCTTAGATCACACAAGGAGAATCTCAGCACAGTGCATAAACTCCGTAGCACCGGCGAGAATCCCAATGTTTTGTATATATGCACCACACATTCCATAACTATTTTAGTGGTGGGTAGGTTTCAGATATTTCAATGTTGCTAGGGCAGAGTGTGCCGAGAGAGATAATTCGAGATGAACAAAAGATCAAGTCAGGGTATTCTTGACCTATTGAAATACCCCAGTTTCAGAAATGAGCACTGGTATATGAATGGCACATGTTAATGTCAGACTGTTAAGTACTCTTGTCCAGGTGGTAAATTGATATGGATCAAGAGCCTACCTTGCCTTCCTGCTACGACTACACCTATGCTTTTATAAATTTGTATCAGTTAATTAATTCCCAAATACAGAACATGGAAATGTTTTAACAACTTCAGAAGTTAACAAAATCAATCAATTTACTTTATTGCTTATTCTTCTCTTTTCTTTGTATTTGGAATGAAAACAAGTATACGTATTTATAAATTTACATTAATCAAAATAGGGGCCATAATAAATATTCATTGTTTACACAATCTAAAATTCACCACCTGAATGAACGTCAAACCATCAGGCTTTCAGAATACAGTATGCAGAACCCGGGTAAGGCTGGTCCTAATGAAATTGCACTATGTCAAGATGAATTTTGCAGTATCAGCTCTCATACATCTGGTTGGCTCTTGTAAGCTGCTGTATTCGTTGTGTGTGTGTGCTGATCTTGAAATTTCACCTCTATTTAGACTCAACTTGCGGGCGTACCGGAGATAAAATACGTCACACATTCTTTGACGACTGAAAATTCTCCAACAGTTGCCCAAAACCTAGAGTATCTTATGTGGGTCTTTAAAGGTGTCTACCTTCGCACAATATTACTTTTGGCAGAGTTGTAGATAGAAGGTGTTATGATTAAAATTCATAACGATTGTGCCTATTATATAGTTAGCTCAACAGGGCTCCTGGTTTGTTTATTTATACGGGGTCACTGATAAAGACGGGTGAGTGACGTTAAGCCGATATGCTTGGCTGGCTCACGTGAAACTAGAGGAGCAGAAGTGCGGGGCCTTATACGATTGTGTGTCATGGCGAGTGGACGTATGTGTTTTAGCTCCTTAGTGTTGAAGTGTTTATAATAGAGTTATGTTTTCACTAATACATCAAGATCTTCGGTGAGATTTATCTAGGTATCTAGTCATCGGTATTGACAAGAAGTGTATAATTGCTCAGTGTCGAGTGTTAAGAGATATAAATCATATTGAGAACAAAAGGACAGCCTTCCTTACATGGACTGACTGCCTACGGTATTTCGTCTACTGCATATTATCTGCCATTATATGTTGGCCTGAACTATTGTATGTAGAGCTGCTTGCAGTCTGAAATAAATTGTATATTGTCCACTTCGTCAGTTGTGACTCAAATCATTCTGAGTTGTGTGGGCTGGTTGCGGGGTCTGAAAGTTTTACTACCCTAGACGTCATCTTGACCACGGGAACCATCCTGTTATTAAATATTAACATTAACAATCTAAAAAGACACGTAACAAAAGGATAATGATGCTTCTACCTCACGTGAGTGTTCACAAGATATTTCAGAAGTCAAGAACAATGCTGAATCCGTCTGAGCAAGTTAACTTTTTATCTGACCCGCCGCCTTTTGTATGATTTACCTCGTTCAAGCCCCCAGCTTATTTAATTCAGCAAAATTCCTCTGATTAGCTATATATATATATATCTGTGTCATACGTATGCCTTTCTCTCTGTAATGATTAATTCAACTATGAATTTGTCAAAATTACATATACACATTTAATGCTCAATTACTTTAACGCTTATAAATAAATATGATCAGTGATTATGAAAATAATTAGGTTTCTTCATCCAAAAGTCTTTATGCTTGATGAATTTAGCAAAATAAAGTTCGGTTGTTTTTGGCCTGAATTGAGACGTGCCAACAGGATGCTGCTTTTAAGTAGATTTGTGTCTTTTGTCAGGGGCACGTTTCCAGACCAGATCAGGAAGTAACCTCTCCTAGTCAAAGCAAGAATCTTCAGGTGTCGATCTCAAGCTTTGAACCACAGTCTAGTAGTACAGCAAATGGTCTCTCCGGGTTGTACCGCAAATAGTCTGGTCGCCTCGTACTGGTACAACAAACTTTATACAGAATAAAAGGACAAATTCCGCTGCTAAATATTTGTTTTCCTGATGTAAATCAGGCACCTTTTCTCGCTGTCCGTCCGCCATTTGTTTTCTCAGATTATTTACTCTCCTTGAGCGTATATCATATCACTCACGGCATGTGATGAAAAATCACCAGTATGTCAGTTAATTTAAGGAAAAATTTGTTTCTGGACAGCGGTAGTGTCTTGTGCCTGAAGGAACGTATTAAGTTTACATACATTCACAAAATGAAAATGTACAACTATGCACAGGTTAATGTGATTATCACTCACTCCCTGCTCAATTTGGAGTCTGGGGTTACCTCTGCTTTTGGTTTTTTCATGAGAACTAGCCTGAAGCATTCACTAGCGCTTGCTGTGGTGGTTCATGAATGTATTATTTTCACATGCTAAGGTTGCCAGCCTAGTATGAATATTTAACACCACTAGCATTATAGGCATGTTAAATTCACAGCATAAAATTCATGTTTACAACTTACCCAAATAGGGATGATAGATTTCTTACTCAGTAGAATAGTCTTGACAACTTATCACAGATGCCTCGACCACATGTCTGGGGTATTTTGTCTATTTCAGAATCCCTCTGTGACTTGTGAGTGGTCCTGTAGAATTCCGGGTTCCGTATTAATATTGGCGAGTTTTCTACTGATGAACAGAGATGCTCTTAATACGTTTTGTCCGGTCCTATAAATTCAGAATCCAACTCTATTTTTTCCTGTGGGAAGGTCCGAGCTGTCTATGCTGATGAATTCTGGAATGCAGTGCCGTATGTCAAACTTTTCGTACGTTATATTGCAAGTTCATGGCCCACGCTCCCATCTTGCTTTTTAGACAAACTCCCAATCATAGCGATTGTTTATTGGCGCCTCAAATGCCAGTCAATACATTCAAAAGTTCATGTTATGAAAACGTTTCCTCGTGTAGTATTTTGTATGACTCTGTCACGTAGGGTTTATATTCATTTAATTTCCTACATCTTCTTCCTATTCTTTCACCCGAATTCTCTCTTTTATTATCTCTGTATTTCCTTTTTCCTGTATATTGTTCATCCATTCGTTTTGCGAATATTATTTTCATATAATTCGCAAACTTTACCTGTTTTCCTTTCTCTAAAACTGAGAATCGCACCTGGGTGGTATTGCGTACATGTCAGTCGCGCTGGTCGGATGATAGGCGTGAATTTACAGCATTCGCTAGACATTCGTCTGAGGGTCTCTGGCCTGGGGCGTGAAAATTCACCCGAGGGACATGGAAAGTAGACAGAGAGTCTGCATTTCAGTAAACGCATGAGGTTTTTCGTCAGGAAAAACCCGGCTTAGCGTGAAAATCCACTCCGCACTGCAGACGGTGGTCTGAGATTTGCAACTCATGCAAGCCCTCGGCCACTGATGGCTGTTACGTCACGCGATAAGCGGACGAAGGTGTTATACGGACAGGGGAGACTATTTCGCTTGGCGAAATAAGATTAGGATCCTGTGTCCGATTTTAAAGATATTGGCCAAGTTTGAAACTTTAATTTCATTCTCGCTCATAGACTCACAGTAGATAGGTTGCTCGTAAACAGAATAGCTGTTAGCGAAGATCTCAGTTTGTTTCGGCAATTTGTCGAACTTCTAGACTTCCAGAAATATTTTCAGCATTTTTATTCTTAAGTTGTGCGACTACCTGTAATTCTGTGGTTGAGGTAATTAATATGATAGATATATAGATTTTGTGAGTGTTAAAGTGTTTAATCGCTTAATTCATTTTTATCTATTTCTTTAGCGCAGAAGAGAAATAAAGTGGTAGGCTATTATATTTTCTAGGGAAGCATTCAGTGGAAAGCAGAATAAAATTAAAATTTCTAGCTTATAACGGCAATTGTAGCTATTTATGAATTTAATTTAACCGCTAATACTCAGTCGAGTGTATTTTTCTAAACTAACGTATAAACTCTAGAATCGAGCCTCATGAATGGTGACGGAATACGCACGTGTTCCTAAGGATTGCTGATTTTTAAATATAACTTACGTCACGGGAAGTTTAAACGATAAGCAAAGCTCTCTGCTTGCAAGTTTAAATGTAAGTTATAACCAGTACAGATTCTGTTTATTATATTATATGTGTTATTTTTCCTCCACACAGTGAAAGTTTTGGGGTGACCCTAACTTTACCAGCACCTAGTAGTAGTTTCCATACTTGTGAAGAAATAGACAGTCCTTATTTTGAACCACGTGGGTTTCTCAAGTACCACTGGTCTAACAGTGCATATGCAACCCGAGTTAGCCAGAAATACTATATCCCAATAACGGGTTTTTCAAAGACTGTAATGATAAATACTGGACCTTGGAGCCAGATCTTAATTTCTTCTAGAAACTCTACGTAATTTTTCTGCCTGGTGGCGCGAAATACTTCAAGTATTAACTAACATTTCCCGACTATATATATATATATATATTTTTGTGGACAAATCTGTGGTGTGACTAAAGTGAATCCTATACTGAGGGAAGGCACCGACCTGACATTCATCATTTCTAGAAACCTACGCTATTGACACTGTGCTCTGCTAACTCCCGCGCCTGGAATAATTGTTAGGTGAATTAATCAGACATTTGAACAAATTTGCACACCCAAGTAGTCGTTCCCGGAGACTCCGAGTTAAATACGTCTTTTGGAACTGGGGACTTCTTGGCAGAAGACTGCATTTTTTTTTGAGTCTGTGTGAAAATCTAAAATCAGTGTGTTCCAAGAGGCAGCGAGCAAAGTCGTGAGTACATGTATGAGAGGCCATGGCGGAATGAATGAGTGTACGCTGGTTTGAGTGATATTTTCACTATTATATCTTTGACACCCTGTTGCTGTCCTAATTTTCTTTTTCAATCTGCATAATTTGTTGCTAAGGCTAGAGTTTCTTGTGTTTTTGTCTTAGGTTAAATCAGATTTTTTTTTTTTTCAAACTCTGTGCATATAATTACGAGATAAAACAACGAAAACTCTTAGAATCAAACCCTATGTATCTGTGACTCTGGCGCCATCATCTGTTCTCTTAACGGGGCTGGGCTAAACCTAGAGTTAACCCTATAAGGGGGCTATCATCCTTGCAACATTTCCTTGAATTTTTATGACTATGTGTATATGTATTCTCCTTGATGTACTTTCTTTGATGTTGTGAGCCGATTTTTTCCTGATATTAAAATCGCTCTTGAACTTAATAATAGTGTTTGGTCAGCTCGTTCTAGATAATATATATATATCATTGTTATAGTTTTCCCACGTCTGTGTGTTTACCGGTCGTCACGTGTATGTGCGTGCCTGTGAGCGATAGAAATATACGTAATCTGTATATTGGTGTAGTCTGTCTGACGCTGTAACAACTGTTGTAGTAGATAGGTGAGAGAGAGAAGAATTCTTTTCGCTTTCAGAGACAGCCACTATATCAAAATCTATCATCTCACGTGTGTGGAAATTCTATTACCTTTCACTAACTCTCACTGAGTCTATCACCTATTCAAACCTATTCAGAAGGGACCAAACCTAGTCTTAATTCTCCTATCGAAAATCAACGACAAATGGGTTCTCGTCCGACGGATTTTTGAACTTTGAATAGGAAGACGAGTACGACAAATGGGTTCTCGTCCGTAGGATTTTTGAACTTAGAATAGGAAGACGAGTACGACAAATGTGGACTCGTCTATCTGGATTGTGAACTTAAGATTCTGTATTCTGATATAGAGTAAGAGTGTGATGTCTTGTGACTGTGTATCTTTTAAAAAAATATTACCCCCTAGACTAGCGATCTGTTTACGGGCGTGCTGACCACACAAACTAATAATTTTTTTTTCCACAGCATCTTTGAATAATATACATTTTGGTTACAGGTTGATTTTGTCGGGATATATGTTAACTGCTGATTGTAATACTAAATGCTGGTAAAGTGGTGAGTGTATAACATTCACTGGGTACTGAGGCAGAACGGCGTTTGAACTAAGTTAAGGAGTGTGTTTCGGACTTTTTGTCCAGATTAATTCCCTCCCTTACCCGATCTGACTTCAGGGGCGAACTTATAGTGGATTTTTAAAAATTAAGGATTATTTTTCTCTTTAATTTTTGCAATATTCTTTTGCTTTTCCACTGTAGCAACTTAATTTTCAGTTGTAATCTTAACTACCATTTAGTTGGCGTAGTCGTGTTTTGCATTAAGTGCTTTATTGCCGATAATAGCAGCGATAGTTAGATTTTATTTTGGAGGAGGTATCCCAGGGTTAAATATATCATCTTTTGATTTTTGGTAATTTTTTTTCTCGTAAGTGGTAGGAACCAGTGTATCCTTTTTCCTATTTTCGTTCTTCACTAGTCTCAGTCACTGACATAATATGGCCGAGAGGGCAAAGCTTAGACAACTTCTCAGGGACGAAGCGAGAGAGGAGGGACTGGAAGGAGAGGAAGCGAAAGCTTTTGTCAGAGACGAACTGGAGAGATATGATGCGGAGAGGAAAGCAGCTGAAGCTTTACAGCAGAAGAAGATGGATGAAGAAATAGAAATTCGCAGGGCGAACGAACGAGAGAAGGAGAGACAGCATGAGAAGGAGAGAGAAGAGAGACAGCATGAGTTAGCTCTTAAAACTCTGGAATTCCAAAGGCGTGGGGCTGCCTCTACCTCCAGCAATGGAGAGTCTTCTCCTCATTCTTCCTTAACTGACCCTGCTAACACTCAATCTCTTCAACTAAATGCTATGTCTTTCACTCTTGAATCTTTTCCTTGTCCAAATGAGAAGATTGACACATGGTTAGAAAAATTTGAGAAAATTGCAACTCTGTACGGGTTAGAGAGGTCGCGTTGGAATATGAAACTTTCCCAGGCCCTAAAAGGTTCTGCTTATGATGTTTATTCTAAGCTGGAAAGTAGCCAACAAGACGACTACGATGTGTTGAAGAAAGCTTTACTGGAGCGCTTTGAAATGAACGCTCGCAAATTTTTGCAATTGTTTCGCAACAGCAGAAAGGAGAATTCTGAATCTTTTCACCAGTTCTCTTCCCGTCTAAAGGGATATTTGACAAAGTGCCTTGAGCTCTCGCAGCTCCCTTCTACCTATGAAGGTCTTGAGGAATTTGTTTTAACAGAACAAATAAAGAACACATTGTCTGCAGATACCCGGAGATTTCTCGCTGAGCAGGGGGCAGAAAAACTTGAAGACATTTTGGAAAAGTCTGAGCGTTACCATAATACGCTGGCTGAACTACCGGCCACAAAGCGGAAACCGACAGAGGAGCATTTTCGAAAACATAACCTAGAGCAATCTTCTCAGGCTTCTAACCAAAATAACCACAGAGAAACTGGACCTCAAAACCCCCCTCCTGAAAAATCCAAGTTCTACAAGAACAAGTACCCCAACCACCCCAAACAGCCTGATCAACCCGACCGCCCTACATGGCAGCGTAGCCAGAAAGGACAAGGTGGCAAAGGGAGAACCCCTGAGCACGGGACATATGATCAGAGCGAGCACACCGAGCCGAAACGCATCGGATGCTTATTGACAGTCTCGCAAGGCGGAATTGTTGACAGTGATTCCAAACCTGTTGGGGATAGACCCTCAACGCGAGATATTGTTATTTTGAACGGATCTCAAAGTCTTTGCTTATTTGACACGGGGCTTTCTTATGATTGCATTGTTGCCAGAAACCTGGTTAAACCCGGTCAAGAGACAGGAGAGACCGTCAAACTTTGTGGAGTATCTAAGAGTGATGCACCTACAGCGCTTCCCATCGCACTGGTGGAGATACACTCTGACTTTGTCAGAGGCGTCATCAAAGCGGCTGTTATGGATGATCCCATCTACCCAGTCATACTTGGTGGTAGATACGTGTCTATTGGGAAACCGGAAGAGCCGATTGTGGCAGCGGTAACTACAAGAGGGCAAACCAAGAAGGAACAGGAGCCTGCGCCAAATTTGTTACCAAGGGAACTTAAAGAAGCGCAACAAAAGGATCCTACCTTGGCACCCTGCTTTAGGAAACTGCCCATGGCTAAGGAACCCACACAGCACGGGGACATTTTTTCTAAGGATGGCGTACTTTATCGGAGAACGGGCAAGCCTGACCAAGGTTACAACCAGCTCCTAGTACCGAAACAGTACAGAAGCCAAATCCTAGAAATGGGGCACTCTCTTCCCTTCAGCGGACATATGGGACAGAACGCCACAAACCAACGTATAACCACTCATTATTGGTGGCCAGGAGTGAATACTGATATTATCAGGTACGTCAAATCCTGTGCCCAGTGCCAACGTGTACCACCCAAGCAACGAGCACCCCCAGTCCACATGGGTGAAATGCCAATAATGGGAACACCATTCGAACGGGTTGTGATCGACATTTTAGGGCCTTTCGAAAGGACTAAAAGAAGGAACAGGTTCATCCTGACCTTAGTCGATACATGCACTTTATGGGCAGAAGCTATCCCGCTAACATGCGCAGATGCCAAGCATGTCGCAGAAGCCCTCGTGCAGATTTTCACTCGGTTGGGATTCCCTCAGCAAGTGTTGACGGATAATGGATCTCCATACCGAAACCTGTTGATGGATGAGATCGTTAAGATCTTGAGGACCCAGCACATCCACACTAAGCCATATACTCCGGCCGGAAATGGGCTCGTGGAACGTGCTAATGGAAACCTCACCATGATGCTAAGTAAGCTGGCACAAGTGAAACCTGAAGATTGGGATCTCTGTATTCCTGCAGCATTATTTGGCTACAGAGAATCTCCTCATACTTCCACAGGATTTCCGCCAGCTACACTCTTATTCGGCAGACCCATTAAGGGCCCGCTTGAAGCCTTACTTCAGTCTCTGACAGACGAGAAGGCTGATGAGACAGTTGTCTCAGCCAGCAAATATGTGTCGGTTTTAAAGGAACGGTTGAAACTAGGGTGGGACCTAGCAACGACTAACTTTAAGCGAGCACGCACCAAGCACGCTAACCGATACAGGAAAGTCGCGGAAGAGAGAGAACTGGAAGCAGGAGAGAAAGTTTTGGTGTTGCTCCCTACCGAGAACAACCAACTGAAGATCGGATGGCAAGGGCCGTTTACCGTCCTGAAAAAGATTTCTAAGGCTAACTACCAGATCTCTATTGAAGGAAAGGAGAAGGTTTTCCATTTAAATCTCTTAAAGAGATACTTGGAAAAACCAGTGCCAACCTCCGACCATCTCCTGACGATCGCCAAAACTGACGAAGATGACGATAGTGGCAGGGATATTCCACCGCTATCACAGGAAATCTTTCAAAAATGTCAGAAGCGGCGACGCTCTTTCAAGCGCGCATATGAGACATTCCAGGGGAAGGAAACTTTGAGGAGTGGACTTGAGTAGGAATTGGACAGAGATGGAGGGGGAAGAGGAGAGGGAAGAAGACAGACACCCCGAAGCTACGGTTATAGGAAATAAAACTCCATAACGTAGACATGGAGTGCTTCCATATCTTAAAGGGGGGAGGCTCTGTCACGTAGGGTTTATATTCATTTAATTTCCTACATCTTCTTCCTATTCTTTCACCCGAATTCTCTCTTTTATTATCTCTGTATTTCCTTTTTCCTGTATATTTTTCATCCATTCGTTTTGCGAATATTATTTTCATATAATTCGCAAACTTTACCTGTTTTCCTTTCTCTAAAACTGAGAATCGCACCTGGGTGGTATTGCGTACATGTCAGTCGCGCTGGTCGGATGATAGGCGTGAATTTACAGCATTCGCTAGACATTCGTCTGAGGGTCTCTGGCCTGGGGCGTGAAAATTCACCCGAGGGACATGGAAAGTAGACAGAGAGTCTGCATTTCAGTAAACGCATGAGGTTTTTCGTCAGGAAAAACCCGGCTTAGCGTGAAAATCCACTCCGCACTGCAGACGGTGGTCTGAGATTTGCAACTCATGCAAGCCCTCGGCCACTGATGGCTGTTACGTCACGCGATAAGCGGACGAAGGTGTTATACGGACAGGGGAGACTATTTCGCTTGGCGAAATAAGATTAGGATCCTGTGTCCGATTTTAAAGATATTGGCCAAGTTTGAAACTTTAATTTCATTCTCGCTCATAGACTCACAGTAGATAGGTTGCTCGTAAACAGAATAGCTGTTAGCGAAGATCTCAGTTTGTTTCGGCAATTTGTCGAACTTCTAGACTTCCAGAAATATTTTCAGCATTTTTATTCTTAAGTTGTGCGACTACCTGTAATTCTGTGGTTGAGGTAATTAATATGATAGATATATAGATTTTGTGAGTGTTAAAGTGTTTAATCGCTTAATTCATTTTTATCTATTTCTTTAGCGCAGAAGAGAAATAAAGTGGTAGGCTATTATATTTTCTAGGGAAGCATTCAGTGGAAAGCAGAATAAAATTAAAATTTCTAGCTTATAACGGCAATTGTAGCTATTTATGAATTTAATTTAACCGCTAATACTCAGTCGAGTGTATTTTTCTAAACTAACGTATAAACTCTAGAATCGAGCCTCATGAATGGTGACGGAATACGCACGTGTTCCTAAGGATTGCTGATTTTTAAATATAACTTACGTCACGGGAAGTTTAAATGATAAGCAAAGCTCTCTGCTTGCAAGTTTAAATGTAAGTTATAACCAGTACAGATTCTGTTTATTATTTTATATGTGTTATTTTTCCTCCACACAGTGAAAGTTTTGGGGTGACCCTAACTTTACCAGCACCTAGTAGTAGTTTCCATACTTGTGAAGAAATAGACAGTCCTTATTTTGAACCACGTGGGTTTTCTCAAGTACCACTGGTCTAACAGTGCATATGCAACCCGAGTTAGCCAGAAATACTATATCCCAATAACGGGTTTTTCAAAGACTGTAATGATAAATACTGGACCTTGGAGCCAGATCTTAATTTCTTCTAGAAACTCTACGTAATTTTTCTGCCTGGTGGCGCGAAATACTTCAAGTATTAACTAACATTTCCCGACTATATATATATATATATATATATATATATATATATATGTATATATATATATATATATATATATATATATATATATATATATATATATATATATATATATATATATATATATATATATATATATATATATATATATATATTTTGTGGACAAATCTGTGGTGTGACTAAAGTGAATCCTATACTGAGGGAAGGCACCGACCTGACATTCATCATTTCTAGAAACCTACGCTATTGACACTGTGCTCTGCTAACTCCCGCGCCTGGAATAATTGTTAGGTGAATTAATCAGACATTTGAACAAATTTGCACACCCAAGTAGTCGTTCCCGGAGACTCCGAGTTAAATACGTCTTTTGGAACTGGGGACTTCTTGGCAGAAGACTGCATTTTTTGAGTCTGTGTGAAAATCTAAAATCAGTGTGTTCCAAGAGGCAGCGAGCAAAGTCGTGAGTACATGTATGAGAGGCCATGGCGGAATGAATGAGTGTACGCTGGTTTGAGTGATATTTTTCACTATTATATCTTTGACACCCTGTTGCTGTCCTAATTTTTTTTTCAATCTGCATAATTTGTTGCTAAGGCTAGAGTTTCTTGTGTTTTTGTCTTAGGTTAAATCAGATTTTTTTTTTTCAAACTCTGTGCATATAATTACGAGATAAAACAACGAAAACTCTTAGAATCAAACCCTATGTATCTGTGACTCTGGCGCCATCATCTGTTCTCTTAACGGGGATGGGCTAAACCTAGAGTTAACCCTATAAGGGGGCTATCATCCTTGCAACATTTCCTTGAATTTTTTATGACTATGTGTATATGTATTCTCCTTGATGTACTTTCTTTGATGTTGTGAGCCGATTTTTCCTGATATTAAAATCGCTCTTGAACTTAATAATAGTGTTTGGTCAGCTCGTTCTAGATAATATATATATCATTGTTATAGTTTTCCCACGTCTGTGTGTTTACCGGTCGTCACGTGTATGTGCGTGCCTGTGAGTGATAGAAATATACGTAATCTGTATATTGGTGTAGTCTGTCTGACGCTGTAACAACTGTTGTAGTAGATAGGTGAGAGAGAGAGAAGAATTCTTTTCGCTTTCAGAGACAGCCACTATATCAAAATCTATCATCTCACGTGTGTGGAAATTCTATTACCTTTCACTAACTCTCACTGAGTCTATCACCTATTCAAACCTATTCAGAAGGGACCAAACCTAGTCTTAATTCTCCTATCGAAAATCTACGACAGACTCAATCGTTCGAAAATTTCAAACAGTCATCCTCCGTGTATTTAGTTGCTACATCCGACAATTCTTAGTAATGTTTACATTACAACTTCTTACATTTATCCTGATCATAACCAGTTTGTTCGGAAGTCTCCTTACATCATTCGTTTCTGTACCTGCCACTAGATCGCTAATTGACCGGCACTCCTTGTGTAAACACACATGGGGCCACTCCAAGAAAATGAACTCTGTAGCCAAGCTGGACTGATGGGTATTAGCTCTCAGGTAAACAAACACGACACGAAATGAATGGAAGGAGTGAAAACATTGTCACGAAACATACCAATTACCTGTCGGAAGGTAGGGAATTAGAATGTGCTAACAATTAAATAATTCACAAAATTCAAGTACGCAAGACAAATTTAGTTCAATACTGCCGGAGAACGAACGAACGAAATCTTTATTTCATCAGGGTAAAGAAATAGGCATAATTGCCTTTTTACATTTCTGCCCTGCAATACAATTTTCAGCCTTTTACAAATTAAAATTAAAATATTAATAACTTCAGGCAGGATTAATTAATATTATCATCACAATCAGTAACTGAGCACACACAAGTACATTTACTCATAGTCATTCACGCACATAGAGAGAGGGAAAGAGATAGAGATAGATATATATATATAGAGAGAGAGAGTTCAAGCAATAAAGCTAATTAATATTAAAAATTCAATTTAAAATTGAAAATATTACAATGACGAGTAAATGCTCATGGAAACGTTGAAATAACAGAAACAGAATTGTCGTTAAATGTGTGTACAAGATTTCATGACATGTGAAGCCAGATGTCTTTTGAATGAGATGTAATTATCAGTTTTGACAGATTTGGGTAAGGAATTCCATGCTAAAGCACCTGCATAACTAAAACAACATCGGAAGAGGTCAGTTCGAGGTTTTGCAAGGTCCAAAAGTAGGTCACCACGTATAAAATATGAGCAGTATTTATAACGAAAGAACATTTGCAAGTATGAAGGTGTTCTGCCGTGTAAAATTTGATGCACAAACAGGAGATCTTGGAAGAAGAAGAATTTTTTAAGAGGAAGAACATTCAGCTGTGAAAATAGCTGAGCACTGGGAATGTTATCATTCAAGCAAACAAGTCGTAGCACCCTTTTATGTAGGGATTCTATTCGTTTCAAAAACAACAAGCTACAGCGACTCCAGATATTTGAGGAATAAGAAAGGTGACTTTGAATATATGCATAATAGAATATAAGTCTAAAGTGCGGACATAAAAAAGGTTTGATTTTTGAGAGTTGAAACAATTTTTGTGAGATCTTGTTTGCGATGAAATAGACATGTGACTTCCATCTTAGAGACTGGTCGATGATCACACCCAACAGGCTGTGGTTCGTAACTTGCTTAATACGTTCTCCGTCTAGAGATATAATAACGTATTTGGTTGACAGTGCAGAATCTCTTGGCAGGTTGATATAATTAAAGACTGAGTTTTGTTTTTATTAATGGACATACTACGTACAATGTCCAGGTGATGCTGTAAAAGAGACCGAACAGTGTTAATGTCTGTGCCAGCCACTGTTACTGTGGTATCATCAGCAAACTTAAGACAATCGTTATTTGGCAATGACAAGGGCAGGTCATTGATGAAGATACTGAAGAGTAAGTGTCATAGTATCGAGCCCTGCGGTACATCCATTAAAACGTTGTATGATTTAGAGAGCACATTATTGTATAAGACTCGTGTTCTGTTTTCAAGGAATGATTTTATTTATGTGATCACTTTTGGATGAAATTTGTACACCGCGAGCTTTTGTATCAGCAACGAGGGGTCAATTGTATCAAATGCTTTGTAAAGGTCGATTAATAATACTCCATTTATGTTTTTCGCAGTTGATATTAGAGTACCAGATTTCGGTAATCTTAGTCAACAAGGATTGACAAGAGTGTTTGGGTCGAAATCCAGATTGATTTTCATGTATCTGTTCAGTGAAGAAAGAATATGTTTATACGTGTGTCGTTCAAGAGGTTTAAGTTATGACTGATAGTAAGGAAATCGGCCGGTAGTTTGTGACGACATTAATATCACCCTTTTTAAGTACTGGTACCACTAAGTCTGTTTTCAGTCGTTGAGGAAACACTTTCTTTGTGAGGCACAGATTGTAAATGTAAGTGATTGAGTCGCATACAACAGGCTCTGCAAGCTGAAGTATCCTCGAAGATATTCCATCTTTACCGCACGATTTCTTCTTAGGTAATGATTTAATAAAATTGAAACTTCCGAGACTGACAGTAAAGGTAATTCAGGAAGGTGGGCTTCGTTTAACCTCGATTGAACGAAATCAGAAAGAGCAGTATAATCCAGTTGCTGATGATTGATTCCTGATGATCGTGCGATCGACGAGAGAAGAGAAGAGCGCACATATTATGTCACACGTTGTTTTTTGTTTTGTTTCTTTTTTCCACCCAATTTCTATCTCTTTCATAATTGTTATCTGTGTTTTAGCTATGCTGGCAGATAGTCGTTGTTAACGTGACTGCTTGTACTGATATTTGTGTATCAAACTTATCAATTCATCACGCTGCAGTCTACCATCTGTAAATGAGTATTTGGCTCTGTTCTTGAGTTTGGGAAGGCAAAGGCTTCCAACAGTAGAACTGGCCACCACAACTTTTAAAGCTGGGCGTTGTATGTTGATAGTCTCTAACACTTCACTCAGATACGGTTGTATCTGCTTTGGAACTGTCTATACAAAATGTTGTTTTAAATATGACAGCTTGAATTGTGGACTTATTTCTCAAGCTATTTTTTTTTAAAAGAAATAAATGACACAAACGTATACATTTGTCAGTAATATAAACGCTCGAATACAGCCACGATGTCAGACGTTAAAGAACAAAATGTATAGTGTCTGTAAAAAAGGGAAGAGGGTCGTTGACAATTAATAAACCAAACAGAGAAAGCACTAGAGGTCGTGGATAATGTTTCACTGAATAATGTTAAAAATACCACTGACAAATAAATAGAGTTATGGAGGTGTCTTGAAAGAGGCCAATGGTCACTGTTGCGGTCCATTCTAATGATGTGTTGATCAGAATTCTGTATAGATAGCAAATGTCCAAATGAACTCACAACAGCTAAATCAAAGAAAGAATGTAGATCACTCCTGGTTAACGTTTTTTTAATTTATTGACATCATACAACATTGAAGCTCCACATTTTGATATAATAAAAGCAAGCCGTCTTTCATAGGCCAAATGTACTAGGCCATCATAATACATGATTGGTAGGCAAATGTGCCGTCCGGTTAAGTTCAACTGTCCGCGACAATATAACTTGACTAGATCGTCAAAATGTTAATAATGATTCATGATATCTCTATCAATTCACACATGAATCCATGGCATGCAATATCTAAATCATACGTCCATAAGCATGCACAAATATCGGATATCAAACACTCAGTGCAGAAGCTCATAAAATACACGTCTTGACACGTTGGAATACACAATCGAAAGAGCTATAAAAGTGACCGTTACTTCTGCTCATGCACGCGCATCTACGTAATCTAATATTTTAACCTTTCGTCATAAATCAATTCAGTGGTGTTGTTTCAACAGCTTTGCGTTTTAGTGCTCTGAGCACAGCAATGTTTTACTAATGAACTCAACGCTGTGTGCAAACGGAGGCGTAACAGTCACATAAAAGATTGTAAAGTTTGCTTGCACACACTGTTACTGTAAAATGTCAGTCTGTAAAGAAGTATCAGGTGTATACTGTAAACCTTCTGTAAAGTGTGGTGTGTTCTCTTTCTTCTGTAAAGCTCCACTATCAATCACTGTAGCATGTTGTTTGTGGTGCCACTACTGTATGTGTCCATGGTAGTGTACAGAGTTGTCGAGATCAGGCATGCTCCAGTCTACCCAGCTGTAAATGGGTAACTCACCCTAGTCCTAAGTTAGGGAAGGCAAAGGCAGCTGTAAACAGTAGTTTCCCTCTAAGGCTCCAGGGGAAGCAGGCCCTAAACTTGGTCACTTCAACCGACGCAGGATGGTGTAGATATGGGTAGAAGTGTAGAGTGTGTTTACCGCGAATGGTGTACTGTTCGTGTTCTGACCAATCTAAACACTCATTCACTTGTGTCTACAAGGCACCAATGCAGACTGCTGGAATCTTTGTTTACACAGTTTATTTGGACGCTCACACTGGGACATAACGAGTAAATCATGGGTATGTTGACATATCAATTTGCAGGCATACATAGTAGATCCTATGTCATGGCACATTCATAAATAATAGGTAGTACATCAATGGCCGCATCCCCTATCTGACTAAGCGCGTCAGTGAAGGCGGATCGGTAAGTAACTAAAGTTGCTTTATATTCACAGTTTATCATATTGTGAAACCACGATAAGGGGTTTCTATCCAAATTGAGATCTCCTTGCCACTGTCCGAATAATAAGATACATGCCCCGTTCTTTAGACAGTGATCCAAAAAATGCGATGACAGGAATGTAACATGGCCGCCTACCTGAGTTGTCGCTCACTCGCTCACAGGAGGATATATATATAAGCAAAAGTTAATTTGCAATACATATGCAAAATTTCATAAAGTTCCTCCATACAGATCTACCGTAATCCAGTTACCTCACGTAGACATAATTACAGTATGGAGCCTGTCATCTCCGTCGATACAAATTTGACCCTAGCGTTGCGAAGCACAAAATTCCCGCTAGGCCTAACCGACCTGAGATCATCAAAACAGGGATTGGAATTACCTGGAGTCCGAATCATACATGGTACCGTACATTAGGAAAGTCTCTAACACAACTCTAGTAGAGACACAATCTCCTATAGAAGAAAAACTACTTCGTAAATCATTTTTACTGAAGAATATACCAGCCCTGGAAAAATGCGTACCCGCCATTGTCACGGTACATTGGAACTCATCACGACTAGACAAGACAACTCCTACTTCCGCTAGAGCGGTGTAACAAGAATATAGTCCTGCCTACCCATCCAAAATATACAATATAGGACTGATTCTACTTGTACTAATAATATGTAATACATATGAATTCAGGCCATAAACATAATAAGCAAATTAATCTATTTTCTGGCCCTAAGAAATAGGTACAGACAAGGGTGTCATATCCATGCGCCGAATTAATATCAAGAACGATTACTCCTATAATTAAAAGGGTAAAACAATTATGGATTATCTAGCCTTCCCCATAGACAGCATTTTCATACACAAATGAGTGAATGTCTATATCTTTTCCATATTAAATAGCCATATCGATTTTTGTAATATGTGCGTCAAAATATGCACGCAACAGATTACCACATCCCTCGGGAAAAAAAATGGTACTTTTTTTTTTTGAAATACATCTAGGAGCAACATACAATAGGCTCACAACGCACCCATAACAATGCGCAGATGATAAGCATAAGTTTTCTGACCTTAGAGAAAGTATTTCTCTAAGTATAAATATTTCCAGAGAGGTGTCACCAACGCATACTACAATATTAGCAATGACACAATTTGTACATTAGTTTATACATAAATTTCATCTAAGATATCTTAACATCATGATCATCAAAGACGAAAAAACATTGAAAAATCAGCGGTGAATAAATATCAATGAACCGCTAAGTAGTGTTACAATCAATATATGATATTACATATGTGTACACATTTCAACATAGGAACAACTGTATCAAAGTTGTATAACAGTTATGAATCATGTGGGCATCTAGACAAAATATCTGCCATCACATTTTCTGACCCACGGATAGCTCGCACCGAAAAATGAAATTGCTGCAGAGCAATCGCATAACGCGTTGATCTCGCGCTCTTCAGATTTTTACTCTGAATAGCCATAAGAGCTTTCTGGTCAGTTTCCACAATGAAATGCGCGCCCAGAAGAAATCTTTGCAGTTTAAGGATTGACCAAACCATAGCCAATAATTCACGGTCTAGGACCGAGTAATTCTTCTCTGCGGCATTTAATTTCCGAGAAATATACATCACAGGATGCAGAGTTCCGGAGTACTCTTGCATTAGTGCTGCTCCAATCCCGGTGGATGAAGCGTCACTACGAAGAATAAATGTCTTATCCTTAGAAGGCAATACTAGGATAGGTGAAGTAGAAAACATAGTTTTAACCTTATCCAAAGAGGATTGACATTCTTGAGTCCAGTGGACTACATTAGGAGACCCTTTCTTTAGCAAGGAAGAAAGAGGTGACATAATGGAGGACAGATTCGGAATGAATCGTCCATAAAATTGTATTAGACCTAAGAGACTTCGTACTTGCTTTTTAGTCTTAGGAATAGAAATGTTAAGTATCTTACTTGTATTATGGTCTTCTGTTTTTAGGAACCCATGACCAACACGGTGTCCTAAGAAAGATATTTTGCTAAAACCAATACATGCTTTCGATGGTTTCGCTGTCAGGTTATGCTCGCGTAAGATAGACAATAGTTCATTTATCCCATTATAGTGATCGTTCCAAGTATCACTGAAAAGACAGATGTCATCAAGATACGCAATGACATCTGAGCGATGAGATAGGATTCGACGCATCATGCGTACGAATGTTGCAGGGGCGTTCATAAGACCGAAAGGCATGAAATTCCATTGGAATAGACCCCTAGGCGTCGAAAAAGCAGTAAACGGTTTTGCGTGTTCGGATAATGGAACTTGCCAATATCCCTTAGACAAATCGAGTTTAGTAAAGAAATGAGAATTCGATAGTCTCGTAAGTAGCTCTTCTAGTAAAGGCATAGGTTCAGCATCAAATTTCGTCACTTGGTTCAATTTGCGATAATCCACGCAAAGACGTATGTTATTGTCTTTTTTTCGTACAATAACCATCGGCGAAGAATATGCTGATGTGGATGGTTCAATAATTTTTAACTCTATCATCTCATCCAACTCTTTCTCTACCTGTGCTTGAAAATGTATCGGAATAGGATACGGTCTGACTCTTATAGGACTATGGTCAGTAAGAATAATGTCATGTTGAATGACATCAGTTTGACCAGGAATGTCAGTAAGGACATCCTGAAATTGTTCTAACATAGTAGAAACTTGTTTCTGCTCTCCTGGAGATAATTCTGGAGAAATTGCAACATCTTTCCATGATTCATTAGAGTGAAGAGGAATCATTGGAAAAGGTAAATTTACATCCGAGAAACTCGTTTCCTCATCCTGTATTACTGACAGAGATGAGTACTGTCCATGTTGGACTGGAAAATCGTCCGTTGCCTGGAAAACAGGTTGTAAATAATCAGGACGTTCATGGAATTCCGTGAGCATGTTGATGTGGAAGGTTTTACGATTCCCGTCAATATCGACGATATAGTCAACATCGGAAACTTTTGATATTATATCGTACGGACCTTTCCAAGGAATAAGAAGTCTATTTTCCCTACAAGGTAGCAAGACAAATGCTTTGTCACCTGGACAAAGTTGTCGCAAACATCTCTTTTTATTGGCAAATTCCCTTGCCTTCTGTTTCGCAAATTCAGAAGAAGCAGTTGCCAATTTGCATGCTTCAATAATCTTGTGTCTAAGTGCGATGACATATTCATAAGAGGATTTTGTGTCATCGACAATATTATCAGCAGTTATAAGATCATGAAGTAAGGACATAGGACCTCGCGGTTTCGCGCCAAAGACAAGTTCAAAGGGAGAAAATCCTGTATGTTCGTTGGCGACCTCTCTATATGCAAAGAGAGCCGTGGGTAAAACCCTATCCCAATCCTGAGGATGATCTTCTGTTATCTTACCTAGTAGGTTTTTCAGAGTTCTATTCAGACGTTCCACCATCCCATTGGACATAGGATGATAAATACTACTCAGCGATCTCTCTATCTTAAGAGTCGACATTACTTGAGACATGGTATCCGATATGAGTTGGGTACCATGGTCGGATAATATTTCTGCTCTAAATCCCAGACGAGAAAATATTAACCAAAGAGCATCTGCGACATCAGCAGTAGTTATGCTCTTTAGAGGAACAGCCTCCGGCCAACGTGTGCACATATCAACACACGTCAAAATAAATTGGTGTCCTCTAGCAGACTTTATCTTAAATGGACCAATGATGTCTATCGCCATTTTTTGAAATGGTCGAATTGGAATGTCTGCAGCCTGAATAGGTGCATCATGTCGTGGACCTCTGGATTTAATCTCTTGACATACTTTACAAGATCGACAATAGATTCGTATGTCCTTATTCACCGCAGGCCAAAAGAAAGATTGAAGAACTCTAGCTTTAGTACGGGAAAAACCCATATGTCCAGCACACTGCGAATCATGAGCGTGCTGTAAGATTTTAACTCTCATATTTTTAGGCACAAGGATTTGAGAATGAATGGACTTAGCGGAGTCTTGTACCATACGTACAAGTACGCCATTCTTCATCGTAATCCATGATTTACGATTTGTATCCTTATTCGGATCACCTTTTCTTGCCAGAGTAAAGAATTTCTTTAGAGTAGGATCATCTTCCTGCTGTTTTATAAAAGAATCATGGGAAATCTCCAAGGGATCATCTTGGATCTGCGCATCATTATCTTCAGAATGCGAAGATTGCGGCATATTAAGAGCTTGAGCCCTAGTGATTACTGCATTAGCAGATTGCATATTAACATTTTCCCAATTAGAAATTTGCTGTGGAGTGCATTCTTTCACTCCATGAATGCGACCGATGATAAGATCAGCGATCGGATTCGGCAAGAGACATGCTTGCACCTCTCCTGTAAAGAAAGGCGTAGCAATATTGATAATGGCAGTGGAGTACTTCTCCAATGTGCCACCAAATGTTACACATTTGACTATATTGCCTGTAGCTCGAGAAGGATTTACGAGTGATTGCCTCACTCCGATGGTAGTGCACCCCGAATCGAAAAGAATTGATACCGGAGTACCATCTATTAGGCCCCTATTAAAGACAAGAGCACCCCTTCCATTATGCACGATTGACGCATGGAGCGCGGGAAGCGGGTGACCGCAGCTTAAAGTAGAAACTGTGGTTGGATCGAATAATGTTTTGCATTGCGAACACTCAGATGCTCTAGCAAAATCGAAAGCGGAATTTGCTACACTATTGGAGTCTTTTTTATCATTATTCTGATTACCGGCGTCGTGGAACTCCTGTTGTGCAGAGTTAGCCTGGTAATAAGATTTACCATGTCTTTTGTGTTGTGGTCTACCTCGGTTATAATTGTCTCTATAATTATTATTGCCTCTGTTATAACCCCTACTTGGGTTTGAATCATAATATTCATGATCATAATCATCACGCTCATTATATTGAGTATCCCTGTAATATTGGTTCTTTTGTCTCCATGAAGCACTTGGGTAGTTCCTATAGCTACTCCCTTTCCGAGAATTTCTAAAATTATGGGTACCCCTCGCGTGTCGAGGACTATCAGCTCGATTCCAGTTCTTCGAAGAAGAACCCTGATTTGAGTGGTTATCTTGGTTTTGATACTTATTCCAATTAACCTTTTTATCAAATTTATTTTTAGCTCCTTGGAATTTGTGTGAGTAATTCTGATTATATTCTGTTGCCGAAGCAACTGGCATACTCTCTTTAATGTTAGAGTTACTAAGAATCATGTCAGGGTGTGCCGTGGCATACTGGTCACAATATTCTTCCATTTGCTTTAATGTACTAGGTTTACGCTCATGTAAGAACTCTAGGAATGATTTATTTACCGAAGACATGACCTTGTCTCTTAGCAATAAATCCGTAAGACCATCAAATGTTTTCTCTGTTTTGGATAATTCAATCCATCGTGAAAGTGTAATTCGTGCTTTTGAGATGAATTCTGAGAATTCTACACCTACCTCAGGTCTCATTGTTTTAAACAAAAGACGATAACCTTCCTCAGACAGCTGATATCTCTTTATCAAAGCTGCCCTAACAGCATCATAATTATCCTTGTCGGCCTCTTCGACGAAATATAACTTACTCAGAGACTCCCCTTTTAGATTTTCAGACAACTGATTCATATACTGTGATTTGTCAACATTATGAGCTCGACAAGCCCGTTCAAATCTATCAAGCCAGAATGCTATATCATCACTGGCAGAGTTGAACGCTGGTACCTTGACCTTGTACACAAAGGGTTTACCATTACCACTAGATGCCTGATTTACATTACTCATACTTGTCAATTTTAATTTCTCTAACTCAAATTCATGTTCTCTTATTGCTTTTCTCTCTTCAGCTTCTCTATCTAATCTTCTCTGTTCTGCAGCAGCTTCTAATTTCTTCTGTTCTGCAGCAACTTCTAATTTTTTTTGTTCAGCTGCAGCAGCAGCTTCTAATTTCTTCTGTTCTGCATCAAATCTCCTTTCCTCCACTTGCATCTGCAATTTCTTTAGTTCAGCAGCAGCATCAGCTTCTTTTTCTAATCTTTTTTCTTCAGCCAGAGCTTTTCTCTCTTCAGCAGCAGCAGCAGCTTTTCTCTCTTCAGCAGCAGCAGCAGCTTCTCTTTCTAATCTTTTCTCTTCAGCCAGAGTTTTTCTCTCTTCTGCAGCAGCTTTTTTCTCTTCAGCAGCAGCTTTTCTCTCCTCTGCAGCTAATGCTTTGTCATATTGAGCAACAGCCCATTGTTCTAAGTCTTTCCCAGTCTTATCAAGGGATTTTCCTTGTGCTATAAAGTAATCTAATGTAGACATTTTGTCTTCTTAAATCAGAAACCTGAAAAAGTAAATAAATTACCTTATTTCACTTTAAGGGGAGGTTAAACCCCCAAAATGAAAAACACAGAATTATAAGTTAATATCTATATCTGGTCATTTATACAAGCACAATGACTGAAAAAAAATACAAAACATTGAGGTATATACTAAAAACTTGCAATCTATGGCGGAAAAACAGTGAAAAAAAGGCAAATTTTAGCTTTTTTGGGGTATTTTGTTTCCCAAGATATCTCAAATGTGAGTACAACTTGAGTTATGAAATTTGGCTGTTTTATTTGTTAATATATGATAATGATTGTATACTAAAATAATTTTGATTGGTTTGATATCTGAGTTTTTTTGGATTTTAACATACCAATCGAAAAATAGTTGAAATTTTTAAGGGGGTATCTTAGCTATTTCTCACAGTTTTGTAGTTTGTTAACATATAATCCTTTATATTTAGTTTATTATTAATAAGCACTATTTTGTACATGTGTGTGTGGGGTTGGTGTAGTTGCGTGGTGTGGTTGTGGGGGTTGTGTCGGGTGGGGGGGTTTGTATGTGTGTTGGTGTGTTGTTTGGTTCCCAAAATGTACTGCTGTATCACTAATAGTTTTTGAAAAATCGTGGGCAACGTGCCCACATTTGTAGTGAAAAATGAGGTTTATGAGAAAAATTAGACGAAAAAAAGGAGGAATTACACTTTTACACAAAATTTACTCACCTCAGAAATCCCCCTGCTATTAGGAATCATCTCTGGTATTTTTCTTTATTGATTCCATGTTCTTTGTCATACTTTGCAGCTTACTTTTCATTAAATACTTCAATCTTCTGGCAAGACTGTTATGCGCATTTCGTGTCCAGTTTCCGAAAAAAAAAATGCATCCTTTCCTCTGGTAACATGTACTATGTGGGAAAAGCATTGCTCTACCCTCAGCATACTCATTACATGTAGGAGAGGCTTGCCTCTCAATATGTCCCGAAGATAGGATACCGTTTAGATA
>JAMPIV010021260.1:0-36807 GCA_024509875.1 Oreohelix idahoensis | reverse complement strand
CAAGATAATGCGAGGATTTCACTGAGAGCAAATATTCCCGCTCTAATCGCCGGACTTGAAGTTCTAAGAGTTCTTGTGTTTATTATAAAGAAACGAGTCTATGGGATGGCACTGACGCAGTTCGACATAGGGGTGAAAAATGAGGTGATAGTATAATCCTTCA
Organism: Oreohelix idahoensis; assembly: GCA_024509875.1. Taxonomy (NCBI): domain Eukaryota; kingdom Metazoa; phylum Mollusca; class Gastropoda; order Stylommatophora; family Oreohelicidae; genus Oreohelix; species Oreohelix idahoensis. The sequence goes on along the minus strand of JAMPIV010021260.1, from coordinate 36,644 downwards.
CTGTGTGAGGATAGCCACTGACCGGTAAAGTTTTTAATCCAGTGAGGAAAAACTAGGCTCAGTCACAGGTAAATCGGTAATCTCTCACAATAGAGCAGTATATAAACTATCGCTACTGGCACTGTTCATCTTCCAGTTTATCTTACAGATTGTAATATAATTTGATGATAATAATCAAATGATCTTGGGTAGGCTTTCTTTCATGTAATCATGTTAGCTAGGCCGCACCGGACCACCACAAGATTTACTTTAAAAAAATGTCTCATCAAACTGTCTGGAAGCTTAAGAACCGAGTATGGAAACTCTGAAAAGATTTCGTTATTGCTGGGATTGCAAAAGGTGACCAATCTAGAGAAAAAGATAGAAAACCCATAACAACATAATCATACTTTAAAAAACAAATAATCTTCTAAGCGCGCGATAAATTTCCCGTTAAGCCTATAATACACTCGAGTATTTAATTATGTATTTAATAAACACTGCGCGAGTTCTAGTGGTTAAATCTCACATCTATAAATATAGGACTTAACTAAATTTATTAATTATAAATTCCTTCGCGACTTTAAAAGTTAATTTAAGCATTAAACATCTATTATCTTTTTGGAAATAGTATAGCAGGTATATCATTACATTTACAACTGGAACTATTGAGACGGTTTAATTTAATAGGTTTAAATTAACACAAAATCCAATGAAATATAATGAATGAACTCGACCACTGATCACTTTACACAATATATATATTATCGTTTTGCACAGAAATAGAATTCCCTGCAAATATAAATGAAAATCCATGGGATAATCTAGCAAGATTTCAAATATCGCTAGTGCTTCTATCAAGTTCTGGCCAGCGAGTGATGAAGTGTATTTCTACGTGATCTGTATATCTACAACTGGAATGCAAGATGAGTGGGACATGAGAACTTTGGCAGTTTCTTTTTATCTCATGAACTTTGGGGGATCTGACCGCCAAATCCAAAGAGAGAAGCCGCCCCTGGCCTCTCGTATCTTCGCTCGCTGCTTGCGTCAGCTTTCTCCGTTCGCTCTGGCTGCGATCGGTTCCATGCTTAACACCGAGATGCGAAATCGTTTCAGGGACCACTACTGTCTTTGATAGCATGCCGCCCGTCCTTCCTGAGATCTCCACCAGTGTCTTTCTTCTCGTCACTCTGGTCCATCTTGCGAGCGGTTGAGTTCGCGCAGAGATGATAAATACCTGCGAGAAACTCACTCTCTGCTCGGGGATCGTCTCAGTGTCTTTGATCTCGGGCCGCATACTAAATGCGTCCCGGTCGGTTCGCTCTGGCGAAACGAAAAGTTACAACAAATGTTCAGGGGTTCTAATGTTATGCAAAGCTAAAAGTCCCTTTAAATCATCCATCATATCAGGGAAAATTCACTTGTCGAACTAGACGTACGTCACAATGGCTGTATACCGTTTCACCTTTGTCCCAGTCTTGACATATGGATGCGAGTCATGGGCAATGACTGCAGCCCACAATAGCCAGATCCAAACCTCAGAAATGAGGTATCTGAGGAAGGTTGTTGAAGTAACAAGAAGAGACATGGTCTGCAACCAGACGATACGTCAAATATTAAAATTCCACCCCCTGCAGACCCACGTAGTACAGTCCCAACTAAGATGGTTTGGCCATGTCAGCAGAATGGAAGAAGATCGGCTACCACGACAAGCATGGGAAACAAAGAGCCAGGGATCCAGACCCCCAGGACGACCCAGAGTCTGCTGGGAGGACAACATTAGACAATCTTTGTCTAAAAGAGTAAACCGTTTCGTCTGCATGTCTAACTAGTTAGTTTCAATGGCGGTAGAAACCGCGGGCGTAGGTGAAGAAGCCTCGCCATATCTTGCGTATAATTTTATCCCTACATTTTATCTTACCCGTTATCTTTATAATTGGAGATATTTTAACGTTGTATCACTGTACTTTTCACCACAATGTCTGTTCTTGACTCTACAAGTCCTGTTTCGTGTACTTAATGACAATTATACGAAATGCCTCGTACTGAAACGTGCTCGGGAATGTTATAGTAACACATTTGCCATGACCTGACAGCTTCAAGGTTATACCGGACCCGGTTCTACAACCTTTAAGTTTTACTCGAACAGCTTTCTCTTTGTTCAAAGCATAGCTTTTTATTGTTGTTGGTCTTGGTAAGAAAACGAAGATGGCTGTCGTAAATTTATTTTGAGAGAAAGTGTCTAGAAATAGTAGTCCGGTTTAGAGTGTAGAATGATGATGAAAACTCAGTGATAGAAATGTATAGATTAAATATGATGCTCCACAGAGTGCTGGAGGAGAGTAAAGACAGACTTATTTACGACAAATCGTTTCTCTCTATCTTCTCTTCCACTCCCCTGGTCAAACAATTATTTGCCAGTTTTCCAGACACACGTCTGCGCTCACACCGATTTGTTGCTTCAAACACTCAGACGACGTGGATACAGCTATATTAAACAAATAGGGAATTTATTGGGCTTTTGGGTATTCCAACACAGTCCGATATAAGTTTATGATGTTTATTAACCTAAAAGATCAAATCACAAAAAAAACAATATCAAGTGTTACATAAAAATTATCATAAGTACAGAAAAATGCAAATATCAAGGTAGGAAGGGGGTGAAGAAGATTGGTATCAACTAAGCCCTTCCCGCTTGTATTAGACAAAGATAAACCCAGTCTCAAGATAGATAGTTATCAGGAGCATAGGAAAGTTAACCCAACAGTGAATTTAATTACTCTGAAAGAGGTGTTACAATATTAGTTATGGTGGTAGACAAAAAAATACTGTTATCCCAATGGTGTCTTCCCTTTACTAAGCAAAGAAAAAAAAAAGGGGGGGGGGGGGGGAAACATAGTTAACTAATTATCCCACTAAAGGAACAAAGCCGGGTATACAGAAAAACGTATTACCCGGTAGGCAAGTTAACAAATGGTTTGTTGCAAAAAAATTAAATCTCCTGTCGTTCATGCACACTGTGCGGATCTACACTCATATACACCACACACTTACCGAGGACTCGAATGGAACCAGGCCAGGAGGAAGACAGCCAATAGGATAGTATGGCGCTCTCTCTGGCAAACCTCTACACCTCACGGTAGAAGGGGAACGACTAAGTAAGTAAGTAAGAATATTTAGTTGTATGTGGTAGAATAAATTTGTTAAACTATATCTGACTGGGAGCAATGGTTAGTGTACTGGCTTCCTAGCTCGGTGGTCCATGGTTCGATCCCCAGTTGATGTGGGATTTTTTGGGACCACAAGCGGTTCCCGGGTCGACCCAGCTTCATGAATTGGGTAGCAGATTAACTCTATGCATGGATATATGTTACTGACAGCTAGAAGACGATGATAAAATTCCGATATATCTTTAAATACAAGTAAGTCCCCGCTAAAACATGACAGGAAATAATAGCGGCGGGCTCTTCCTGATGTATTACATGATGACGACACGAAATTCACCTGTGGCAATTTCTATCAAAACCAAAATTCCACTATTAAAGTGACATCACATGACCGGTTGCTCATGCGGTAAATCGAGTTTCGCTCACCATATAAACTAGACACCACTCCAAACCAAGCAGCTAAGTCACGGCAACTAAAATATACTGTGACACTTTAGTTAATCCCCAAATTTCAGTGTCAGAAATAGACAATACATCAATATAACTGGCCTCAAATTGTTTGATTAAGAAATACTATTCCACTAAACATTGATTCTACGTAGAAGAGCTTTTCGTACACAAAAATACAACAACATCAAAAATAAGCAAACAAACAAAAACTAAATCGCTTTCCTTAAAATGAAGATGTTGGAAAATTTAAATGAAAAGCAGTTTTTGAATTTTCTGACATTAGTAGTTTCAAGAAAGAGCTTCCGGCGGGAACAATGACTTTAGAGAACCAATGTAAATTTCTGTCGCGGCACACCTGTCTAATTAATGCAAGACACTCGTGTAATTAACCGTAAAGGTAATTCATTAACTGAATGGTGAATGTAGTTAAAGACACTCTAATTGTCACATGTATGTCACTGGAGCATTGAATTCTTGTGTGACAGTACGGACTGTTACGTCGGATTAATACTAAGGTGCTGCCACTTAATTATAGTTAGGGTAAGAATACTTAGCAAGATTAAACACTAAGTATTTGAGCGTGTCTAGTTAGCGTAATAACACTAGTCACAAATCCTATGAGTGATTTAATTAAAGGTTAAGAAATGACGTCATCGAACTTGGGGTAGAATTGCCCAGTAGCTAGGACGGAAATGATGGTTTGAGAGAAGGGGGTTAAGTGAGTTGTTTTAGGCACGAGACGAGCGAGGCAGTGATTTTGGGGTTTGGACCATCTGTAAGTTCGATGGCTGTGTGTTATTTCTTGGGATGACTGGTTTGTATACCACAGAAGCACATGTAATTATGAACTATTATGAAGTTGTCAGAGGTTACAGACACTTAATAAAGGTATTCATTCATATTTAATCCAGCTTGAACTTATTTCCTGAACGTCAGTAGGAAGTGTCGTTTGTTTACATCAGGTAATTGAGAAAAGAATGTTACCATATTTTCGACGATCATGCAGCCTAAAACATAAACACAGTTACGAGTCTCCAAAAGAACCACCTGAGTTATGTTCCAATTCCTATTCTGTAATCACCACCTCTGGCAGTCGCCAGTAAAACAACAGATGAACATTGATAAAAGATTCCGCCCCATTCTCACCCTGTCACACTAGACTTGATTTGTCACCGTGACCAAGCCCGGTCACATCTAACTTGATTCGGTGCCGTTCCCGTCCACTCCCCCGGCCACACTTGTTCCATAAATGAACTTGGACATGCCCCCTGACAACAGCAAAGAATCTCTCTCTGTTTCCAGCAGCTCAGAGAGTTTCTTATGGGAGGAGCTTTCTTCACACAGTCAAACATTGGGTCAAGTTTACCATCCACCCATCGCATCAAGCAGCCTCCGATTCCCGTTATATGAGGAGGAATGGATGAATGATATTAGGCAGTAAAAGGATTGGCTGTTCAGACAGAACACGTTTAATCTGCTCTAAGCATACCTCACAGTCTTTCGACCAGTAAGCTTTATTTGGCGCACCTCTACATGCCAGAAAAGATAAAGCGACTAATAGAAAAGGAAGTCCAAAATGAACTTATGATTGCTAGAACTCTATATGTGGCATGATAGAAAGATATAACAGAATGGGTGCGAATGACTGGAATTACCCCAGCAACAACAGTACTGACTGGCTAAGTAGTTAGCACACAGGAAAAATAGAAGGATTAACCAGTATTATGCCTAGGATGCCAATATAACCGAACATCCAGCATATGGTGAGCGTATGGAAGCATATGCGTGAGCTTAACAGCTCTACTGGCTTCCTATTAAGAGCGAAAGCAGACAAATGTAGTAGTGGTACAAGAATTGCCATGTCGAACATAAAGTAAATTTATGAGCGACCACCATGTAGCATCAGAGGGAACATTGCGGACCCCAATAGTGCTGTTGGAGTGATCACAAATATGTGTTGGTGCTCTGAAATGAGAATATGGGTTGTGTCTTTGTGCTCTATGTGTATCACCAGGTTGTGTAAAATTACTAACAGGTATACCTGAAACCTTAATGTCTTTGTGTGATGAGTACTGGCGTGCCCATTCATCAATGGCAGCCTCGGAACACTCTTTAGCTCTAGCCACATTACCAATAATCAAATCAACTGGTGGTTCAGGTAATATACATGCCTGAACCTTGCCTGAAAAAAGTACATATTGACACGTTAGTTGTGGGTTATATCTCAATATTCCCCCGAGCAGTAAGAAATTTGGTATACAGCCCATTAAGAGCTTTGCCGTCAACTAAAGTTCGAAGAATGCCTATTGTCGTGCAACCCGTGTCCCAAATAACAGAGACTGGGTGATCATTTACAAACCCAGGGTGCACCTGTAGCTTACCAGTCAAAAGGGACTGACAGTAGAGCGGGTAAGTCATGACCGCAACTCGTTATCACTCTACTCTTGGCTCAAATAAAGGCTTGCACCAAGGACATTTCTCATTGTTTAAGGAATCAGTAATAGCTACATTGACATGGTGAGTAACCTTGCTGTTATCTGCAGAAGTGCAGGCCACACGTGCGTTGGCACGGTCATTTCTCTCATTATCATCACTAAAGTTCACCGCATGCATTAGCATGATCGTTTTTCTTCTGCTTTCTATGGTCCTGCTTTCTGTGGTCCTGGTTTCTTTTACCCTTTGTTTTCTTGCAGCCTTCATCTTTCCTCTGAGTGCTATCATCATCACTATACGTATTAGCCTTGTGTTCATCATCACCCACCTATTATTCCTTTGTGGTCTTTCCTGTGAAGGTCTGTTATAATACGAGGGGCGTTCAGAAAGTAATGCTCCACATCGTGTTTCTCATGAGCTGTTTATTCAAAGAGTGAAATTTATACACAATATACATGGATATGTCATGTAAACATAGGTATTATTCAACATAATCTCCATCAACTTGAACGGCTTTATGCCAGCGCGAAACAAATGCATGTATTCCTAGCCCGTACCAGATTTTGTCTTGATCATGTAGCCATTTCTTCGCTGCATGAATCACTCCTTCATCATCTTCAAACCTTGTCCCATGGAGTGCATCTTTAAGTGGACCAAATAGATGAAAATCAGAGGGTGCCTGTTGCGTGCATATTTTGACGCACATATTACAAAAATCGATATGGCTATTTAATATGGAAAAGATATAGACATTCATTCATTTGTGTATGAAAATGCTGTCTATAGTAAAGTTAGATAACTCATGATTGATTTACACTTTTGATCATAGGAGTAATCGTTCTTGATATTGATTCGGCGCATGGATATGACACCCATGTCCGTACTTATTTGTTAGGGCCAGAAAATATATTAATTTGCTTATTATGTTTATGGCCTGAATTCATATGTATTACATATTATTAGTACAAGTAGAATCAGTCCTATATTGTATATTTTTGATGGGTAGGCAGGACTATATTCTTGTTATGCCACTCTAGCGGAAGTATGAGTTGTCTTGACAAGTCGTGATGAGTTCCGAGGTACCGTTTACTATGGCGGTTACGCATTTTCCAGGGCTGGTATATTTTTCAGTAAAAATGATTTACGAAGTGGTTTTTCTTCTGTAGGAGATTGTGTCTCTACTAGAGTTTGTGTTAGAGACTCTCCTAATGTACGGTACCATGTATGATTCGGACTCCAGGTAATTCCAGACCCTAATTTTGATGATCTCATGTCGGTTAGACCTAGCTGGAATATTATGCTTCGCAACGCTAGGGTCGTGTTTGTATCGACAAAAGATGACGGGCTTCCATACAACAATTATGTCTACGTAAAGTAACTGGATTACTGTAGAACTGTTTGGAGGAACTTTAAGAAATTATTCTTATACTTTTCAAATTAACTTTGGCTTAGATATACCCTCCTGTGAGTGAGTGAGCGACAACTCAGGAAGGCGGCCATGTTACATTCCTGTCATCGTATTTTTTGAATCACTGTCCAAAGAACGGGGCATGTATCTTACTATTCGGACAGTGGCAAGGAGATCTCAATTTTGATAGAAACCCCTTCCATGGTTTCATAATATGATATAAACTGTGAACATAAAGCAACTTTAGTTACTTACCGATCCGCCTTCACTGACGCGCTTAGTCAGATAGGGGATGCGGCCATTATGTATCATGACATTAGAAGCTATTGATGTACTACCCATTATTTATGAAGGTGTCATGACTTGGGATCTACTATGTATGCCTGCAAATTGATGTGTCAACCTGTACCCATGATTTACTCGTTATGTCCCAGTGTGTGCGTCTAAATAAACTGTGTAAACAAAGATTCCAGCAGTCTGCATTGGTGCCTTGTAGACACAAGTGAATGACTGTTTAGATTGGTCAGAACACGAACAGTACACCATTCGCGTTAATCACACTCTACACTTCTACTCCATATCTACACCATCCTGCGTCGGTTGAATTGACCATGTTTAGGGCCTGCTTCCCCTGGAGCCTTAGAGGGAAATTACTGCTTACAGTGCCTTTGCCTTCCCTAACTCAGGACTAGGGTGAGTTACCCATTTACAGCTGGGTAGACTGGAGCATGCCTAATCTCAGTAACACCATACACCACAATTTATACAGTTGCAAGAACATTTGTTTGACCACTTTACACAGCACTTTACAGTGGTGAGCCAGATTCCCGGGTCCAGCCTACGCAGTCTTGTTGTGTTGAGAATCACATTTTACAGTTGCAAGAACATTTGTTTGACCACATCAACACCAGTAGGACAGCTATACAATCAATGTCAGCTTGACCTGTTCTGACAAGTGTAGCAATATCTGGGTCAGCACTTGTTGACATTTGGCACAGTACAGTCAGGATTCTAAACTAGTGATTGTTTATCCTGCTGTAATAGAAGAGCAATGAACATAAAGTGCAAATTTCATCGGTGGATCTTCTAATGTGCTCAAAAAAAAATTGAACAGTGTAACAATTAGAAAGCAAAGCTATTACTCAATAAAGTGGTAGTCTAATTTGTTAAAACTGAGCATACAGTACAATACATTGCAACTACAACATATTGCATGATATGATATGATACACACATTGATGATTTATATATATTTATGTTTATATATTATTTGTTTATATGTGTGATTGTTATGTGTTTGCGGGCCTGGATGGGAGGTGACTAGAACAGGAAATACCAAGTGATATTGGTCTTGTTCTGGCGTTCTATAGGGAGCAATTTCTTAATTGAAATTTGCATGCAACATAGTTTGCAAATATTTGGTTAGTTGTGACGACTGTTTCATATTTGTATTTGTAACATTTTTCTGTTCTTTATTTTTGTTTGATTTGTTTGTATAATTGTAGGTCTCATCTTTCCTTTCATTTCAGTTCTTTACACCCTTATGTTTATACACTGTGGCGTTATTTGTCTTGTTATCTTATTGCAGTTATCATCACGGTTTCTGTGATCATTTTTTTTCATTTCTCCTATTTAATTTAATTTGATCTCTGCAAATGTTTTCAGATTGTCTTTTCTTGTTTGTCCTTTGTAATGTCTTTAGTTGACATATGACATAGGAGGTATAGTTGAATACACTTATATTATAGTACAGATCAGTACTTTATGATTATTATTGTTATAAAACAAAGTGTACAAGACCTTTATAAGGCTTGTCTCCCAAAGTGATTGGTATAGGAAATATTATTTTCCACAGGTACTCAAGTGATCATTGATTACATTAAGGTATACAAGACCTTTATAAGGCTTGTCTCCCAAGTGATTGGTATAGGAAATATTATTTTCCACAGGTACTCAAGTGATCATTGATTACATTAAGGTATACAAGACCTTTATAAGGCTTGTCTCCCACAGTATTTGAGATATACAGTTATTGTTTTCCACAGGTACTCAAGTTATCATTGGTTATTATAAACAAAATAACCATACAGGTTTTTTCACTAAGACTAAGTCTATGATATAGACTTGTCTCCCATTAAAGTGAAATAAGGTAATTTATTTACTTTTTTCAGGTTTCTGATTTAAGAAGACAAGATGTCTACATTAGATTACTTTATTGCACAAGGAAAATCTCTTGATAAGACTGGAAAAGAGTTAGAAGAATGGACAACTGCTCAATTTGCTATTGTATTAAAATCAGAAGAGAAAAAAACAAAAAGATGAGAATAAATGGAAAGCAGAAGTTGAACAAAAGAAGATAGATGCTGAGAATTTCAGATTGCAGATGCAAGCTGAGGAAAGAAAAGCTGCGGCTGAGGAGAGAAAACTTCAAATAGAAGAAAAAAAATTAGAAGCTGCTGCTGCTGCTGAAGAGAGAAAAGCTGCTGCTGCTGCTGAAGAGAGAAAAGCTGCTGCTGAAGAGAGAAAAGCTCTGGCTGAAGAAAAAAGATTAGAAAAAGAAGCTGATGCTGCTGCTGATCTAAAGAAATTGCAGATGCAAGTGGAGGAAAGGAGATTTGCTGCAGAACAGAACAAATTAGAAGCTGCTGCTGCAGCTGAACAGAAAAAATTAGAAGCTGCTGCTGCAGCTGAACAGAAAAAATTAGAAGCTGCTGCTGCAGCTGAACAGAAAAGATTAGATAGAGAAGCTGAAGAGAGAAAAGCAATAAGAGAACATGAATTTGAGTTAGAGAAATTAAGATTGACTAGTATGAGTAATATTAATCAGGCATCTGGTGGTAATGGTAAACCTTTTAATTATAAGGTCAAGGTGCCAGCGTTCAACTCTGCCAGTGATGATATAACATTCTGGCTTGATAGATTTGAACGTGCTTGTCGAGCTCATAATGTTGACAAATCACAGTATGTGCATCAGTTGTCTGAAAATTTAAAAGGGGAGTCTCTGACTAAGTTATCTTTGGTTGAAGAGGCCGACAAGGATAATTATGATGCTATTAGGGCAGCTTTGATAAAGAGATATCAGCTGTCAGAAGAAGGTTATCGTCTTTTGTTTAAAACAATGAGACCTGAGGTAGGTTTAGAATTCTCAGATTTCATTTCAAAAGCACGACTTACACTCTCACGATGGATTGAATTATCCAAAATAGAGAAAACATTTGATGGTCTTACGGATTTATTGCTAAGACAAGGTCATGTCTTCGGTAAATAAACCATTCCTAGAGTTCTTACATGAGCGTAAACCTAGTACATCAAAGCAAATGGAAGAATATTGTGACCAGTATGCCACGGCACACCCTGACATGATTCTTAGTAACTCGAACATTAAAGAGAGTATGCCAGTTGCTTCGGCAACAGAATATAATCAGAATTACTCACACAAATTCCAAGGAGCTAAAAATAAATTTGATAAAAAGGTTAATTGGAATAAGTATCAAAACCAAGATAACCACTCAAATCAGGGTTCTTCTTCGAAGAACTGGAATCGGGCTGATAGTCCTCGACACGCGAGGGGTACCCATAATTTTAGACATTCTCGAAAGGGGAGTAGCTATAGGAACTACCCAAGTGCTTCATGGAGAGAAAAGAACCAATATTACAGGGATACTCAGTATAATGAGCGTGATGATTATGATCATGAATATTATGATTCAAACCCAAATAGGGGTTATAAAAGAGGAAATAATAATTATAGAGACAATTATAACCGAGGTAGATCACAACACAAAAGACATGGTAAATCTTATTACCAGGCTAACTCTGCACAACAGGAGTTCCACGACGCCGGTAATCAGAATAATGATAAAAAAGACTCCAATAGTGTAGCAAATTCCGCTTTCGATTTTGCTAGAGCATCTGAGTGTTCGCAATGCAAAACATTATTCGATCCAACCACAGTTTCTACTTTAAGCTGCGGTCACCCGCTTCCCGCTCTCCCTGCGTCAATCGCGCATAATGGAAGGGGTGCTCTTGTTTTCAATAGAGGCCTAATAGATGGTACTCCGGTATCAATTCTTTTCGATTCGGGGTGCACTACCATCGGAGTGAGGCAATCACTCGTAAATCCTTCTCGAGCTACGGGCGATGTAGTCAAATGTGTAACATTTGGTGGCACATTGGAGAAGTACTCCACTGCCATTATCAATATTGCTACGCCTTTCTTTACAGGAGAGGTGCAAGCATCTCTTGCCGAATCCGATCGCTGATCTTATCATCGGTCGCATTCATGGAGTGAAAGAATGCACTCCACAGCAAATTTCTAATTGGGAAAATGTTAATATGCAATCTGCCAATGCAGTAATCACTAGGGCTCAAGCTCTTAATATGCTACAATCTTCACATTCTGAAGATAATGATGCGCAGATCCAAGATGATCCCTTGGAGATTTCCCATGATTCCTTTATAAAACAGCAGGAAGATGATCCTACTCTAAAGAAATTCTTTACTCTGGCAACAAAAGGTGATCCGAATAAGGATACAAATCGTAAATCTTGGATTACGATGAAGAATGGCGTACTTGTACGTATGGTACAAGACTCCGCTAAGTCCATTCATTCTCAAATCCTTGTGCCTAAAAATATGAGAGTTAAAATCTTACAGCACGCTCATGATTCGCAGTGTGCTAGACATATGGGTTTTTCCCGTACTAAAGCTAGAGTTCTTGAATCTTTCTTTTGGCCTTCTGTGAATAAGGACATACGAATCTATTGTCGATCTTGTAAAGTATGTCAAGAGATTAAATCCAGAGGTCCACGCCATGATGCACCTATTCAGGCTGCAGACATTCCCATTCGACCATTTCAAAAAATGGCGATAGACATCATTGGTCCATTTAAGATAAAGTCTGCTAGAGGACACCAATTTATTTTGACGTGTGTTGATATGTGCACACGTTGGCCGGAGGCTGTTCCTCTAAAGAGCATAACTACTGCTGATGTCGCAGATGCTCTTTGGTTAATATTTTTCTCGTCTGGGATTTCCAGCAGAAATATTATCCGACCATGGTACCCAACTCATATCGGATACCATGTCTCAAGTAATGTCGACTCTTAAGATAGAGAGATCGCTGAGTAGTATTTATCATCCTATGTCCAATGGGATGGTGGAACGCCTGAATAGAACTCTGAAAAACCTACTAGGTAAGATAACAGAAGATCATCCTCAGGATTGGGATAGGGTTTTACCCGCGGCTCTCTTTGCATATAGAGAGGTCGCCAACGAACATACAGGATTTTCTCCCTTTGAACTTGTCTTTGGCGCGAAACCGCGAGGTCCTATGTCCTTACTTCATGATCTTATAACTGCTGATAATATTGTCGATGACACAAAATCCTCTTATGAATATGTCATCGCACTTAGACACAAGATTATTGAAGCATGCAAATTGGCAACTGCTTCTTCTGAATTTGCGAAACAGAAGGCAAGGGAATTTGCCAATAAAAAGAGATGCTTGCGACAACTTTGTCCAGGTGACAAAGCATTTGTCTTGCTACCTTGTAGGGAAAATAGACTTCTTATTTCTTGGAAAGGTCCGTACGATATAATATCAAAAGTTTCCGATGTTGACTATATCGTCGATATTGACGGGAAGCGTAAAACCTTCCACATCAACATGCTCACGGAATTCCATGAACGTCCGAATTATTTACAACCTGTTTTCCAGGCAACGGACGATTTTCCAGTCCAACATGGACAGTACTCATCTCTGTCAGTAATACAGGATGAGGAAACGAGTTTCTCGGATGTAAATCTACCTTTTCCAATGATTCCTCTTCACTCTAATGAATCATGGAAAGATGTTGCAATTTCTCCCGAATTATCTCCAGGAGAGCAGAAACAAGTTTCTACTATGTTAGAACAATTTCAGGATGTCCTTACTGACATTCCTGGTCAAACTGATGTCATTCAACATGACATTATTCTTACTGACCATAGTCCTATAAGAGTCAGACCGTATCTTATCCCGATACATTTTCAAGCACAGGTAGAGAAAGAGTTGGATGAGATGATAGAGTTAAAAATTATTGAACCATCCACATCAGCATATTCTTCGCCGATGGTTATTGTACGGAAAAAAAGACAATAACATACGTCTTTGCGTGGATTATCGCAAATTGAACCAAGTGACGAAATTTGATGCTGAACCTATGCCTTTACTAGAAGAGCTACTTACGAGACTATCGAATTCTCATTTCTTTACTAAACTCGATTTGTCTAAGGGATATTGGCAAGTTCCATTATCCGAACACGCAAAACCGTTTACTGCTTTTTCGACGCCTAGGGGTCTATTCCAATGGAATTTCATGCCTTTCGGTCTTATGAACGCCCCTGCAACATTCGTACGCATGATGCGTCGAATCCTATCTCATCGCTCAGATGTCATTACGTATCTTGATGACATCTGTCTTTTCAGTGATACTTGGAACGATCACTATAATGGGATAAATGAACTATTGTCTATCTTACGCGAGCATAACCTGACAGCGAAACCATCGAAAGCATGTATTGGTTTTAGCGAAATATCTTTCTTAGGACACCATGTTGGTCATGGGTTCCTAAAAACAGAAGACCATAATACAAGTAAGATACTTAACATTTCTATTCCTAAGACTAAAAAGCAAGTGCGAAGTCTCTTAGGTCTAATACAATTTTATGGACGATTCATTCCGAATCTGTCCTCCATTATGTCACCTCTTTCTTCCTTGCTAAAGAAAGGGTCTCCTAATGTAGTCCATTGGTCTCAAGAATGTCAATCCTCTTTGGATAAGGTTAAAACTATGTTTTCTACTTCACCTATCCTAGTATTGCCTTCTAAGGATAAGACATTTATTCTTCGTAGTGACGCTTCATCCACCGGGATTGGAGCAGCACTAATGCAAGAGTACTCTGGAACTCTGCATCCTGTGATGTATATTTCTCGGAAATTAAATGCCGCAGAGAAGAATTACTCGGTCCTAGACCGTGAATTATTGGCTATGGTTTGGTCAATCCTTAAACTGCAAAGATTTCTTCTTGGCGCGCATTTCATCGTGGAAACTGACCAGAAAGCTCTTACGGCTATTCAGAGTAAAAATCTGAAGAGCGCGAGATCAACGCGTTACGCAATTGCTCTGCAGCCATTTCATTTTTCGGTGCGAGCTATCCGTGGGTCAGAAAATGTGATGGCAGATATTTTGTCTAGATGCCCACATGATTCATAACTGTTAAATTATATACAACTTTGATACAGTTGTTCCTATGTTGAAATGTGTACACATAGGTAATATCATATATTGATTGTAACACTACTTAGCGGTTCATTGATATTTATTCACCGCTGATCTTTCAATGTTTTTCTTTCGTCTTTGATGATCATGATGTTAAGATATCTTAGATGAAATTTATGTATAAACTAATGTAGAAATTGTGTCATTGCTAATATTGTAGTATGCGGTGGTGACACCTCTCTGGAAATATTTATACTTAGAGAAGTACTTTCTCTAAGGTCGGAAAACTTATGCTTATCATCTGCGCATTGTTATTGGTGCGTTGTGAGCCTATTGTATGTTGCTCCGAGATGTATTGCAAAAAAAAAATGTACCATTTTTTTTTTCCCGAGGGGTGTGGTAATCTGTTGCGTGCATATTTTGACGCACATATTACAAAAATCGATATGGCTATTTAATATGGAAAAGATATAGACATTCATTCATTTGTGTATGAAAATGCTGTCTATAGTAAAGCTAGATAACTCATGATTGATTTACACTTTTGATCATAGGAGTAATCGTTCTTGATATTGATTCGGCGCATGGATATGACACCCATGTCCGTACTTATTTGTTAGGGCCAGAAAATATATTAATTTGCTTATTATGTTTATGGCCTGAATTCATATGTATTACATATTATTAGTACAAGTAGAATCAGTCCTATATTGTATATTTTTGATGGGTAGGCAGGACTATATTCTTGTTATGCCACTCTAGCGGAAGTATGAGTTGTCTTGACAAGTCGTGATGAGTTCCGAGGTACCGTTTACTATGGCGGTTACGCATTTTCCAGGGCTGGTATATTTTTCAGTAAAAATGATTTACGAAGTGGTGTTTCTTCTGTAGGAGATTGTGTCTCTACTAGAGTTTGTGTTAGAGACTCTCCTAATGTACGGTACCATGTATGATTCGGACTCCAGGTAATTCCAGACCCTAATTTTGATGATCTCATGTCGGTTAGACCTAGCTGGAATATTATGCTTCGCAACGCTAGGGTCGTGTTTGTATCGACAAAAGATGACGGGCTTCCATACAACAATTATGTCTACGTAAAGTAACTGGATTACTGTAGAACTGTTTGGAGGAACTTTAAGAAATTATTCTTATACTTTTCAAATTAACTTTGGCTTAGATATACCCTCCTGTGAGTGAGTGAGCGACAACTCAGGAAGGCGGCCATGTTACATTCCTGTCATCGTATTTTTGAATCACTGTCCAAAGAACGGGGCATGTATCTTACTATTCGGACAGTGGCAAGGAGATCTCAATTTTGATAGAAACCCCTTCCATGGTTTCATAATATGATATAAACTGTGAACATAAAGCAACTTTAGTTACTTACCGATCCGCCTTCACTGACGCGCTTAGTCAGATAGGGGATGCGGCCATTATGTATCATGACATTAGAAGCTATTGATGTACTACCCATTATTTATGAAGGTGTCATGACTTGGGATCTACTATGTATGCCTGCAAATTGATGTGTCAACCTGTACCCATGATTTACTCGTTATGTCCCAGTGTGTGCGTCTAAATAAACTGTGTAAACAAAGATTCCAGCAGTCTGCATTGGTGCCTTGTAGACACAAGTGAATGACTGTTTAGATTGGTCAGAACACGAACAGTACACCATTCGCGTTAATCACACTCTACACTTCTACTCCATATCTACACCATCCTGCGTCGGTTGAATTGACTAAGTTTAGGGCCTGCTTCCCCTGGAGCCTTAGAGGGAAATTACTGCTTACAGTGCCTTTGCCTTCCCTAACTCAGGACTAGGGTGAGTTACCCATTTACAGCTGGGTAGACTGGAGCATGCCTAATCTCAGTAACACCATACACCACAATTTATACAGATGACTTTTTACACAGCACTTTACAGTGCCAAATCGGGACTATAGGGTGGATGGGGTAGTACTGTCCAACCCAATTTGGTGATTGCTTCCCTTGTTGCCAGACTTGTGTGAGGTCGCGCATTGTCGTGAATGAGAAGCTGGTCTGCTGGATTCTCGTGCGGCCGAACTCTGCGAAAACGTTGATTGAGTTTTTTCAATGTCTTAATGTAAGCTTGCGAATTGATTGTCTCTTCTCTGGCATAACGTCCACAAGAATCACACCTTCAATGTCCCAAAAGACAGTGATCATGACCTTTCCAGCTGAAGGAATTGTCTTGAATTTCTTTTTTTCGTGGTGATTGCGGATGATGCCACTCCACTGACTGTCTTTTTGTCTCAGGTTCAAAATGATGTGCCCAGGTTTCGTCACCTGTAACGATCTTAGCCAAAAAGTTCTCTCCATCAGCATTGAAATGCTCCAACAATTCAGAAGAAATTGCTTTCCTTTGCAATCGGTGGTCATTTGGGAGGCTTCGAGGAACCCATCTTGCGCAAACCTTAGAAAATCCGAGAGTTTTTATATAACTGCATTTGCACTACCAATGCTGACTGACAGCTGTAAGGCCAATTGTTGAGTAGTGATTCGCCTATTAGTAAGAATAATGCCCTGAGCAAATTTCAATATTTCTGCGTTGGTGGCTGTGGCAGGACGTCCACAGCCCGGCCGATCAAGCAGCTCCGTATCTCTACTTCCTGATTCTTTGAACCCAGCGACTGACTGTACTCCTGTCGACTGCAGAACTTCCATACACATCACATAGACGCTTGTGAATGTTCACAACAGTTCCATCTCTGCAACGAGAAATTCTATCACAACTTGCTGCGTATAATGCAAGTTGCAAACACGCTCCATTTCAACGGTTAAAGGCAGGCGTATTTTTTGGCCGGTTGCGGTGCAATTTTGGTGCACACAATTGGCACATGCAATATTTGAAGTGTGTAAAATGTCATGCTTCTATCTTCATTATTAGCTAAGAAAAACGATGTGGTGCATTACTTTCTGAACACCCCTCGTAATCATTATGTTACTTATCATCGCAACACTTGAAATGGTCACACTTACGACCTCGGTTTATGTAACCTGGGTCCCACCCACAGTAATAATGGGGTGAGCCTCGGCAACGAGGGAAGTTATAGCTCCCTCTATAGGAATGACAAGTCATTCCTAAACTTACTGTCCACACTCTTAGGTCTATGGGCGGCGGTCAACCGCTCTAGGGTCGTGGTATGCAGCACCTGCTTAATGAGCCTCTGGCAGCTTTAGCTTATGGACCTCCTTATTGGGGTGAGCAATGATATACTGTCTCCCTAAACGTTCTACAGATTCAGTCGATGAAGGTTTTCGCTTATGCAAGAACGATACTAAGTCTGTGTTAGAAGCCGAGAGAACCTTATCCCGTAGGATCAGATCTACCAGACCCTCATGCGTTTTTGGAATCCAGATAACTCAATCCATCGGTTCAAATATAATTTTATTGATGAAACAAATTCGCCAAAATATTTGTTTTTGGATGGTACCGCTTCTCTCTAAAACCCTCTTTTGTCAGTTGGGATTTTCTCAGTAGAGTTTGTTTAAATATATCAAAGTCCTTGCGACTGTTCTCATCCAAGGCCATGTACATTTTTTAAAGCTTCCCCTGTGAGGTAGTCCGAAAGTACACTTCACCACTTCTCTTTAGGAATATATAATGACGTATCGTTCAAAGTGAACCTCTGAATGAAGGCATCAGCGTAGTCCTTACTTTCGACAAAATTGGGTAATTTAAGATTTGGGGTATACGAAGACATGCCAAGTAATGGTTTGGTATTATCCATTTCCAATTTTCTTGCATCGTAGGCACTTTGTGTACGAATCGTCTCAATTTCAATTTCCTTCCCTATTCTAATATTTTCTACTTCGGTCTTCGCTTTTTCCTGCTCCGTTTGAGCTGTAATCCTTAATCTCTCCATTTCAAATTCTTGGATTCGTTTTGTTAGTTCACGTTCCTCTCCTGACGTATATAGGCATCTTCGGCTTGCGCATATTGCTTGAGCTCATCCCCAGACAAACCCAAGGATGCTCCCAATTCCATGAAGTCCTTTAATGTAGACAGTATTTTCACCAAGGACAAATGACGTTTGTTTGCAATATAGTATTACTAACTAACAATCTCACTAATACAGATGTAACACCAGTGGGTGACGTAATCTATGTATATAATAATTGTAACAAGTGAAGAGCACAGGTACAAAATAAAAAGCACAGGCAAATGAAATGATGATGTGAGTACTCGCATTACAGGACGCAACGTGACAAAGCTAAATGAACTAAAAGTAACAACGACACAGGTACAGTATTTAAACAAACATTAAAAGCAACAATTGACAAAACGCTACAGAAAATTCCACACACGAAAACAAAAGTCGTAAAAAAATATACTATACATGTAGAGAGAATGAAAGATCACGCACGTTAACTAGGTCACTTACTTAAATGATGTCAGCTACAACTGGAACGCACTACGATACGTCACGGCTAAACGAAAATTAATAGTATGGGGCAACAGACTGAGACACAATATTAACAGTGGCTAAGCACTGGATTCTCTGAATTTTCTCCTAAAAATAGCCTAGAAGAACGCTGTCACAAATAAATTCTCCGAAAAGGATCCACCCCCGTCAGTCCCGCCAACCAGCCCACTCTAAACAAATAAAAGCATACAAATGTTTAACATATAACACCAAAAGACTAGTACTGCTGTAGTGGGGGATAGTTTAGACACACAAGGGTGAGCCACAAGTACTGCTGTAGTGGGGGATAGTTTAGACACACAAGGGTGAGCCACAAGTACTGCTGTAGTGGGGGATAGTTTAGACACACAAGGGTGAGCCACAAGTACTGCTGTAGTGGGGGATAGTTTAGACACACAAGGGTGAGCCACAAGTACTGCTGTAGTGGGGGATAGTTTAGACACACAAGGGTGAGCCACAAGTACTGCTGTAGTGGGGGATAGTTTAGACACACAAGGGTGAGCCACAAGTACTGCTGTAGTGGGGGATAGTTTAGACACACAAGGGTGAGCCACAAGTACTGCTGTAGTGGGGGATAGTTTAGACACACAAGGGTGAGCCACAAGTACTGCTGTAGTGGGGGATAGTTTAGACACACAAGGGTGAGCCACAAGTACTGCTGTAGTGGGGGATAGTTTAGACACACAAGGGTGAGCCACAAGTACTGCTGTAGTGGGGGATAGTTTAGACACACAAGGGTGAGCCACAAGTACTGCTGTAGTGGGGGATAGTTTAGACACACAAGGGTGAGCCACAAGTACTGCTGTAGTGGGGGATAGTTTAGACACACAAGGGTGAGCCACAAGTACTGCTGTAGTGGGGGATAGTTTAGACACACAAGGGTGAGCCACAAGTACTGCTGTAGTGGGGGATAGTTTAGACACACAAGGGTGAGCCACAAGTACTGCTGTAGTGGGGGGTTAGTTTAGGGGGATAGTTTACACACAAGGGTGAGCCACAAGTACTGCTGTAGTGGGGGATAGTTTAGACACACAAGGGTGAGCCACAAGTACTGCTGTAGTGGGGGATAGTTTAGACACACAAGGGTGAGCCACAAGTACTGCTGTAGTGGGGGATAGTTTAGACACACAAGGGTGAGCCACAAGTACTGCTGTAGTGGGGGATAGTTTAGACACACAAGGGTGAGCCACAAGTACTGATTGAACGAAAGTGGGATACACCAAACAAATCAAACTTATCTGTTTCTGAATCCCGCACTCCAGGTGTGTCGCTCTTTCTATCAATTGATGAGTGACCAGCCTGGTTCCCCTTTGACAGTAACTAGGCTAAACGGTGTGTTGTTGCTGCGTTGAACTTGATCTTGTCTCGTGAAGGACTTGCTCTTGGAACTTGAGATGTTGAACAGTGTTGCTTTCTTCTCGAATAACAGTGTTGTCGACTGCTCGCTTAATACTGGGAGATGACGAATCAGTATTTGCTACACAATAGATTCGTGTAAAGCAGGCTTCACGTCTTTGCGGAAGTCACCTCTTGTTGACAAATCGCTGGGTTGCCAGATTGCACAAACGCAACCAACTTCGTAGAAAAATTGAAAAAAAGACCTCTCTCACACACTTGCTACTCACTTGTGTCGGAATTACAAATGTGTTGGTGTCGTCAGTCACATAATGCTCCAAGGATCGGCATCTCCACCAATGTTACGAACATTAAGTTTAGTGGGAAAGTCTATCTCCACCAATGTTCGCGAGTGTTATCTTTAACAAACTTTAAAAGTGTCTCCACTAATGAAACATTAAGTTTAGTGGGAAAGTGTTCTCCACCAATGTTGCGAACATTAAGTTTATCGGGAAAGTGAACTGTCGCGAGGTTCTTTAATAAACTTTAATGTCTAGAAAGGGGTTGAATTGTTCCGTCTGGCTCGTTGTTTTGTGGGGTTTCTCTAACGTGATGGTGTGTTAGGAGGTGTTCTGTGAAATTAGGCACTGCCCACAAGACCACAGACTGCACAACACATCTGGAACACTACATTCAGATAAAATATCCTCGGACGCCTGGCATAGACGACTTCTACAGATTTATTCACGTAATACAGGAAATTGCATTATACGACACATTCCAAAACAGATTACAATATACTATATGTCAATGTTAGCCAATATGAACTACGTGAACCGTCATGTCGTGACAGTTTATGAACACTACTATCAGCCCTTTTCGTGTGTGTTAAAACATTAACAATCATCATCAACAATCGTATGTGAACATGTATTCATAGTTGAGAGGGTATTTCGAGGTGCTAAAAACCTCGATACCAAAATAACCAAAATATCGAAGCTACTTCACACCGCGACACAGTTCTCAACAGTGTGCTTCGAGGACAAATAAAAATAAGATATTATAAGAGTCATTATTTCATATTACTCGTATGAATGAGCTCTATCACTATGGATATCCAACTTACGGAATAGCTTATCCAACTTTTCACAGGAGCAGACGAAACAGGGAAAAACATAACAAGGTTTATGCTCCACTGTCTTTTATACACAATAACTTCGGCTCTACACTACATCCAGTGAAACTATTGCTATCTGCCAGAGGCTAATGATGACTATTATCGAATTGGCTCCTTCATCAACGAGGTACTCCATGTGTTTTTGCACACTGCCTTCCGAAATATTACCATCATCTACACTTTCGTTGTCTCCATTTTGAATAGCCTAGCGTATCCTCCGACACTACGTGTACCAAGCTGGCGTTTCATTAGTCAGTTATTTCCACGAGGGTTGCTCGGTGATACATTTTGAATGATCGACGAGATCGCATCCAGACCTCACTACAGTCAGTGATATATTGTCGTTCTCGTGATTTGAGAGTTAAAGTTCATGTGATACTAGCAGTGTTAGCAAACGTAAACAGTCAATCTTATATACATATTTTCCAAGCATGTATCAAGTAATTAACCATACAAACAAACATTTGTTTAGTATATTGTGACGTGTGGGCTGTATCTAGAAATGTAGTGACTCAAGCAACAAACATACTGGCTCACTGTCTCGGTAATAATTTATGAAAAAACAACTCCAACGGGTTGTTCAATCTGCACAGATTTATACAGCAAATAAAGTCACAATGAGCGTAGGGCTATTGCGGTCACCATAGACACAACAAATCCATAGTATTTCACAACCACTCTGGCACTCAGAAAAAAAAACCACATCAACAAATTACGTCATAACTAAATCCGCTTCACAACATCACTGGTCCTTTAATCGCATACTTCTCTTCTCTAGACATCCACCCTTCTCTTCCTCTACGCTACTCGCTGTCTACAGTCTGCCAACACACATCCCTGTCCATTCGTCTACTTCCATTCATGTTCACCAAAACACGTGAAACTCTTCCACACTTCACTGGATAGAATAGGCCTTCAACAAACACATGCCAAGTCCTCCTTTTGCGTGCCATCATCTCAAGTTCTTTCCACGTTCTCCTCATCATTGTCAACTCTGTTTCCAGCTCTCTTCTCCATGTGCTTCTTGGTATACCTCTGCCTCTCTTGCCCTGGAGGTTCCAGAATAAGGACTGCCTTGTAATGCTATCAACATGTTTCCTCAGTGTGTGTCCTATCCATCGCCATCGTCTTCTTCTCGTCTCTTGTTCTATTGGCACTTGTTTAGTTCTTGTCATCAGTTCCACGTTGGTAACCTTGTCATACCATTTTAATCCCTCTATTCTACGCAAGCACTCATTTATGAAAGTCTGTAGTTTTTTGGTTGTTGTCTTTGTTGTTCTCCATGTCTCAGAGCCATACAATAGGACTGACTTCACATTTGAGTTGAAGATTCTTATTTTCGTGTTGGATCCGATTTCTCTTCATCTCCATATATTTCCCAATGCAATGAAAGCTTCTCTTGCTTTTTGTATTCTTATTTTGAAATCACTGTATGTCCCTCCAACTTTGTCTACATTGCTGCCAAGATATGTGTACGATTATACATCTTGTATTGGTGTTTCTTCAAGTTCAACCCTGTTTTTTAATATGTGCAATTGTATAATATTATAGGCAAGTCTGCCTAGAATGAAATATAATTTTTTTTTTCTTGTTGTTATTTTTTTGTTCCTGTAAGACAAAATTTTAATTTAAAGTATTGCAGACTTATTATTATGGATCAAAATGTTAAGATGGCTGCAATTAAAAACCTGTCAAATTTGACGGGTTGTTTCTAGTATGCATATAATTCTCTAAGAACGTCCGTTCCGTCCCTTTTTTTTTTTGCGTTTCACACATGTAGAATTTAATTACAATGACTGGCTCCTTTTAAAATGCATCAAGGTATAAGACAAGCTCTCATCAGCCTGTCTATACGTAAGTCGAACGTCTGTAGACTAGTAGAACAGTCAGAGTCATTTAGCTGAATTTATTTAATATAATAATATACTTTCCTTCCACATCCTTTCAGCGCAGACATGTCCATATAAAATACAATCAGACTAGGCTCTATCTCGTAGACTACCTAGCTGACATACACTTATAAAATCAGTACTTAAAGTACATACCCAGGAGCACAGAATACACAGCCTACTCACATAGAGACACGATGCAAAAAAACCCCGGTAACTAGATCGTCAGAACGGTCATAGCCCACAAACTACGTCCGCTAAGAAATCTGCATACAATGTGTGGTCCTTCCTGTGTTGTCGTAACTAAGATTAGTAAATAGGAAATCAGCCCAACAAACCAAGTTTGAGGGCAACCGAAAATAATGTTATGAAATGAGTCATAACAACTACCCCCCCCCCCCCCCCCCCCCCCCCCCCCCCCCCCCGGTCAATAATGTCGAACGAAGTTGACATTATTGGGGTATGAGACAAATTACTACTGAGGTGAGAAAAAGGTAACATTATATGTCACTGCTGCCATGACCATGCATGGACACATGTTTGTGCTGAATGGAGGCAATTTAACGCACAAGGTGTGGAGAAACAGTGTACACTGCAAACCCAATGTCTATCAAAACAACTCCAAACACTTTAACATAATAATGAGGTCCTAAGCAGTAGTCAGTCAACATGTAACATAAATAATGCATATATACCAACTGTCGCATAGAGATTTATGATCAATAAATTTTCTATATTCTTTTCTTTTCTACCCGTGTCCTCTACTTTATTATCGCTCTTTTATCCTTGTCCTGTATTTTTCGCATTCGTTCGTTTGCGAAAAATACATTTACTTTCCCATTCTGACTTTACCGTTTTTCTTCTCATACTGGAAACGCATTTATTACATAACGTGTCAGTCCCTGCACTAGACGATAGAGTGTGAGAATTCATTCCGTCAGACATAGATGCAGACAGTTGGCTACAGTTTCATCTGTCACGAGAGTTTTCTTCGGCCAAGTTTCTAGGCGAGGTGTGGAAACTGCCATCTGCCTCGACCAGAAATGAGACATTCGTCTAGCATTTCCATCTGACACGGCACTCTATGGCCAGTTTCTTAGACGGAGGTGTCAAAGACGCGAAGTGGCAGTTTATGGAAATCTCTTGGTTTACATAAGTGTTAAGAGGAGAGGGGGAGACGGGGGTGTTTGAAATAGCGCGCATCCTTGGTCTGTTTAAGTTATAAACCAGAGTTTTAGATTTCATTCACTCAGTAACTCCGCAGTCAAGACGAGAACGACCTCGTTCGATTCCTAGAAGCATCATTTAGTTGGTCGAAGTGGTTTAGTTCTTAGAAGTTCTGTGTTGAGGTAAATATTATATATCTAGTATTTTGTGAGTGTTTAAAGTGATAAATCGCTTATTTAATTTTTCTAGTTAGATTTGTGCGCAGAAGAATTAAATATAAGTCTGTTATATTCTTTAGCTGACGTGTTTCAGTGGAAAGCAGAATAAATTATAATTTCTAGCTGAAAAACTCACGCAGCTATAAAATAATTCTATTTAACTGCTTAGTAGAGAATATTGTAAAACTAACTTATAACTGCATAGATTCATCACTGAGTATTGACGAAATACGTATGTATTTCTAATTCATGATGGTTGATTTTATGAATATAACTTATTTCACGGGAAGGTTTTAAACAATAAGTCAAGCTCTCTGCTTGCAGTTTATAATGTAAGTTATAACCGAAGTACATAGGAGGTATAAGTATTTGATATGTTGTTTTTCTTTATTCAGGGAAAACTGGGGTGACCCAACTTTGCCAGCGTTTGAGTAAACGAGAAATATCTGTGAAGAACTAAAACATTTTCCTTAAAGACTTGGTGAATAACCTTTACAAGAACTTTACAGGCTAAATGAAGTAACGGGCCCATCGAGCCTGATTTAACTCTTCCAGAGAAAAACCTCAAGTACATTTCAGCCCTTGTGGCAAGTAAAACATTACAAATCATTGACCTTCCGACATTTTGACGAACTGTGGGTGTTAACAATAATTATCTATTGAAAGAATTTACCACCCGGTCATCTTCATAAATAAGGGAAACCTCGTGATTCTGACATTGTGTGCCCGCTTAAAACTAATTCTTACCTGAACGGAGTGAAGTAACACTAACTTAAATCTGTAAAGAAAACTATCGCACGAAGAGGATGCTCCCCGGACCACGTGAATGAAACCACGATCTGCAGAGCTGGGAATCCGCTTCAGCAAAAGATAGACAGGTTTAAACGGTGCGTCATACAGTGCGCCAGACGGCGAACACCAGCAAGCTATTAGGTAAGAACTGAGCCAGGGTACCCCGATGAAAGAACCGAGTGAAAGTAGACTGAGTGATGTTTTTATGGTAACTATTTATTCACCCACTTTGTAATTCCATTTATGCAAAACTGTTGCTACTTCCGGTATATATCTTTTTCCTTAGGATAAATCATACTACTATCAAAGTCTGTTCATACACTTAAAAGGGAAAATCATTAGACTACAGCAGATGTATCCGTGACACTTTGGGGCTATCACTTCTCTTCTAACGGGACTGTGTGCTATACTTCGAGGGAAAAGATCATAACTGTGGGTCTATCAGTATTGTAGCAGTTCATTGACTTTATGACTATTTATATATAATTGATGTAATGTGTATGTGTTGTGATGGAATTTTAGTCTGATAATTAAAATTCAATCAAACGTACTCCAGTGTGGCGGTCAGTTCGTTCCCAAAATATCTGTATAATCATTTGTTATAGTTTTCCCACGTCTGTACGTCTAACTCTCGTCACTTATGTGTGTGTGTGTATGTGAGGATATATATATATAATATATATTATATTAGATTTGTCTGACTAATCTAATTCTGTTGTAGATGATAGGCTGACTGAGAGAAGCTTTCTCGAGTGTCAGCGAGAGAATCTACTATATTTTCTCCACCTCACTCGTGAAATCTATTTTCTATTTTTATCATCTCACTGAGCTATCACTTATTTCTATATCTTTTGGGGGGTTTTTGGGATGTCAGGTATTGGTAGTACCTCTGGTTAAGGAGCTGTCATGCCCTTTTCAGGGCAGCTCGGCCAAATTTGGTCCAAACCTGGCATTCAGCTCTCACCTGTGGCTCCTCGTAGCTGTCAGCATGCAACAGCGGCCACCCCCCGGGAAACGGCTTTGACAGGCCGGCTAAACTAGGTGAGGGTAGCCGACTGGTTATAAACCTTCTGTGAGTTAGGGTCTGCCCACCCATGCATGCGAAGACTGGATTCGGTAGACTGCGCGGAAGAAACCACCTGTTGGTTCAACGGGCATGACGGCGATTACCAGCTACGCGCTGTGGAGCGTAAGGAGCATGGCGAGGCACGAAGAAAGCCATGGTCATCCACTGCACCTGACTTCATCTCCAGTCGTCTTGACTTGTCTTGCCACTGGATTAAGATGGACCCAGGCGAGAGAGTGAGGTCGACGAATTGCGCAACTCTTCCTCACTTTAAACCAAATCACTGCGCAAGTCACTCTTTCATCCACTCATCCACTCATCCATCCACTCACAACAAGTCCTGTGGCGATGGGCGAGCGGCGAAGCGGCAGGCGTGGGTGCGCTGGCAGTCGTAGTCGCAGACCTACACACAGGCGGCTCAGGCCATATGGTCGTCTTCCACTGATCGGAGCAGCAGTGGGA
Source organism: Oreohelix idahoensis (assembly GCA_024509875.1). Classification (NCBI taxonomy): domain Eukaryota; kingdom Metazoa; phylum Mollusca; class Gastropoda; order Stylommatophora; family Oreohelicidae; genus Oreohelix; species Oreohelix idahoensis. The sequence continues at coordinate 9,388 of JAMPIV010021260.1, read as the reverse complement.
TTCGGCAGCCCCCTGAGTGACTGAGCAGCCCTCTTTAGGAAAGCACTGCTCACCTCCATGGCATGAGGAAGGGGCTAGAAAAGGTGCCCTAAACATTGCCTGCTCCACCATTACCTAACCAGCTTACCGCGGTTGGTGGGTACCCTACTTCAGCGGGCGACACATAAGAAAACGAAAGGACAGATTTTTCCCCCTCATTCTAGGCGCATGGAATGTGCGCACTCTACTCGACAAAGACTTCAACACAAACAGACCCGAGAGGCGAACTGCCCTGATTGGGAGAGAACTGGCCAGATACAACATTGACATAGCAGCACTGAGTGAAACTCGACTTGCAGGCGAGGGCCAACTTTGCGAAAAGTTTGCAGGTTATACATTCTATTGGAGCGGAAGAGGAACTGAAGAAAGACGAGAAGCAGGGGTTGGATTTGCAATCAATACAGCAATTATTGGCAAGCTAGCGGAGCCCCCAAAGGGAATAAATGACCGACTCATGACGGTAAAGATCCCGCTGCTTTATGGAAGGAAACATGCCACCATCTTTAGCGCGTATGCACCAACTATGACAAACCAGGATGATGTCAAGGATAAGTTTTACGAAGAACTACATGCAGTCATTGCATCAGTTCCCAAAGCAGATAAGCTTATTATTCTTGGTGACTTTAATGCAAGAGTAGGCTCAGATAACATCTCCTGGAATGGCACTATCGGAAAGTACGGCGTGGGTCGCTGTAACAGCAATGGACTTCTTCTCCTCCAGACTTGCGCAGAACATAACCTCCTTGTCACCAACACCATTTTTCGACTTCCTTTCCGCAACAGGACCTCCTGGATGCACCCTCGCTCGAAGCATTGGCACCTAATTGACTATGTAATTGTTAGGAAGAAGGACAGGCAAGATGTCCGGGTGACCAAGTCCATGTGTGGTGCCGAATGCTGGACTGATCATCGCCTCATTGTGTCTAAACTTAAAATTCGTATCCAACCTGCCAGGCGCCCTCAGGGAAAGAAAACTCAAAAAAAGGCTGGATATTACCAAACTAAAGAAGACAAAAATTAAACAGTCATTCACTGACACCATAGAAGACCGTCTCAAATCTATCTCGTTAGACGGCCAAAGTGCGGAAACAAATTGGACAGCCCTAAGCGAGCAGATCTACAACACTGCTACAGAGGTCCTGGGTCCCGCCATGAAGAAACAAAATGACTGGTTTGATGATAACTCAGATGATATAAAGCAGATGTTGGCTGAGAAACACCATCTCCATAAAGCATATTTAAATGATCCAAAATCTACATCCAAGAAAGACGCTTTCAACAACATGCGTAGAATCGTCCAACATAAACTACGCCAGATGCGGGATTCATGGCTAAGTAATAAAGCAGATGAGCTCCAAGGCTTTGCTGACAGCCATGACTTGAAAAATTGTTACCATGCACTCAAAACGGTCTATGGTCCAACATCATCAGGATCATTTCCCCTCCTTAATGCAGATGGAAAAACACTAATTACAGACAAGGAAAAAATTCGTCAACGCTGGGTCAAACACTTTAATAATATTCTGAACCAGCCATCATCTATTAACGATGAAGCCATCAACCGACTGCCCCAAATTCCTATAAATGAAGCACTAGATGATATACCGACTTTTGAGGAGACCCAAAAAGTGATTCGTCAACTTTCTAGTGGAAAGGCCCCCGGCTCCGATTCAATTCCTGTTGAGGTCTATAAAGATGGCGGTACAGTTCTGATAGAGATACTTCACATGATCTTCCAGCAAATGTGGCAGAGTGAAACTATCCCACACAATCTCAAGGATGCGTCACTTATACATCTTTATAAAAGTAAAGGTAATCGCCAAGACTGTAAAAATCATCGAGGCATCTCACTACTATCAATCGCTGGGAAGATATTTGCCAGAATCCTTCTTAATCGCCTTACGGCTCATCTTGACAAAGGTCTTCTACCTGAAAGTCAGTGTGGATTCCGGAAAGAACGTGGAACCACCGATATGGTGTTCGCTGCAAGACAGCTTCAAGAAAAATGCCAAGAACAGCACTGTGACCTGTACACAGCTTTCATCGACTTGACAAAGGCGTTTGACACGGTCAGTAGAGAGGGTCTATGGAAGATCATGGCAAAATACGGCTGCCCAAAGAAATTTATCTCAATAGTGCAGCAGCTGCATGATGGAATGCAGGCTAGAGTTCAGGAAAACGGTGAGCTATCGGAGCCTTTCCCAGTCTCAAATGGAGTTAAACAAGGGTGTGTACTTGCACCGACTCTTTTCAGTATCATGTTTTCTGCTATGCTGACTGATGCTTTCAGAGACGGGGTCACAGGAATCGACATCAGATATCGTATTGATGGAAAATTGTTTAACCTTAGGAGGCTTCAAGCAAAAACCAAGGTCAAATCACACACCATCAGGGATCTTCTGTTTGCTGACGATTGTGCCCTCAGTGCTGGCTCAGAGGCTGATCTGCAGCGTAGCGTTGATAGATTCTCCTAAGCCTGCTCCAACTTTGGGCTTACCATCAACACGGGGAAAAACAGAAATCATGTACCAACCAGCTCCTGGCACAATTTATACTGAGCCAGTCATCAAGGTAAATGGTGAGAAACTGAATGTTGTGAACAGGTTCACATACCTTGGTAGTACACTATCCCAGAACATCGTCATTGATGATGAGGTGAACACCAGGATCTCCAAAGCCAGCAGCACATTTGGCAGACTATACACCAACGTTTGGCATCGAAGTGGCATTAGTCTACAGACAAAGCTGAAGGTATACAGAGCTGCGGTGCTTCCAGTGCTGCTTTATGCATGTGAAACATGGACTGTATACAGGCGCCACGTAAAAAAGCTCAACCACTTCCATACAGTCTGTCTCAGGAAGATAATGAACATCAAATGGCAAGACAAGATCCCGGATACCGCCGTTCTTGACAGAGCTGGTATCCCTAGCATCGATACTATTCTGATGCAGTCACAGATTTGCTGGGCAGGTCATGTAGTCCGCATGCCAGACCATCGACTGCCAAAGATACTCTTTTATGGTGAGATGCAGAAGGGTAGACGCTCCCATGGTGGCCAGAAAAAGCGCTTCAAAGACACGCTTAAGGCTTCATTAAAAACCTTTGACATAAACCCAGACACATGGGAAGCTGCTGCGCAAGACCGAACTGCCTGGCGCACATCTCTTCGTAAAGGTGCAGTGGCATGCGCATCTTCCAGAAGAGCAGCAGCGGAACAGCGGAGACAAGCTAGAAAAGATCGTGAAATAAAACCTTCACATGAAGCAAACATTCCCTGCCCACACTGTCCGAGATCCTTCCAGGCCCGCATCGGGCTCATCAGTCACCTTCGTACTCATAGACTATCCTAACATCCTAATAATTGGATGAACAGAGTGGTCTTCATCACCTGTGATGGACGAACAACAAAACATATCTTTTCAGAAGGGACCAACCTAAGTCTTAATCACCTATCACCAATCTACGACAAGTGGTTGCTCGTTTCCGGGAATTGAACTCAAAATCCTGAGCAAGTACGACAAATGTGGACTCGTGTAACAGGATTTTGAATTTAGAATAGGAAGACGAGACGGCAAATATCAGCTCGTCTGTAGGATTTCTTTCTTTATTCTGAAATAGAGTAAGAGTGTGATTGTCTCGTGGTATTGTGTATCTTTAAAAATAACTATTCTCCTAGACTAACGATCTGTTTATGGGCGTGCTGAACACACAATTAATAATTGGGTTTTTTTAAACAGCATTTGAGTAATATACATTTGAGTTACAGGTTGATTTTATCGGAATATATGTTGATTATTGATTTTGTAATACTAAACGCTGGTAAAGTTTGTGATTGTCTAGCAATCACAGGGTTCTGAAGAAGTAGGTGTTGAGCTAAGCTAAGGAGTGCGTTCATACAATTATGTCTTGTTAATTGCCTCCCTTACCCTAACTGTCTTCAGGGGTGAACTTGTAGTGGACTTAAAAATTAAGAGATTTTTACTTTCTCTTTAAAATTATTGTAATAATTATTTTGTTTCCACTGTAGCAACTTATTTTTTTAGTGATTAATCTTAACTACCATTTATTTGGCGTAGTCGTTTGCATTAGGTGCTTTATTGCCGATTAATAGCAGCGATAGTTAGATACTATATTATAGGAGGCGGTATCCCAGGTTAAAGTATATCATATTTTGTTGGTATTTTCTCGTAAGTGGTAGGAACCAGTGTATCTTTTTTCTGATTCTTTCTCGTCTAAGTCTCAGTCACCTATTTACTATGGCAGAGAGAGCGAAGCTTAGGCAGATGCTCAGGGACGAAACGAGACACGAAGATTTGGACGAAGATGAAGCGAAAGCTTTTGTCAGGGACGAACTTGAGAGATAGGACGCGGAGATGAAAGCAGCGGAAGCTATGAAAAAAGCAGCCGCAGATAGAGAGCAGAAGAAGATGGATGAGGAAATGGAAATTCGCCGGATGCAGCACGAGAAGGAGAGGGAGGAGAGAGAGGAAAGAGAGAAGGAGAGACAGCATGAGTTGGCTCTTAAAACTCTAAAATTCCAAAGTCGTAGTGCTGCCTCTACCTACAGCAATGGAGAGTCTTCTCCTCATTCTTCCTTAACTGATCCTTCTAACACTTAATCTACTCATCTCACTGCTATGTCTTTTGCGCTAGAATCTTTCCCTAGTCCTAGCGAGAAGATTGACACATATCTAGAAAAATTTGAGAAAATTGCAACTCTGTACGGTTTAGAGAGGTCGCGTTGGAATATGAAGCTTTCTCAGGCTTTGAAAAGCAGTGCGTATGATGTTTACGCCAAACTGATAAGCAGCCAACAAGACAATTACGACGTGTTGAAGAAAGCATTACTTGAGCGCTTTGAAATGAATGAGCAAATGTTTTTGCAACTGTTTCGCAACAGCAGGAAGGAGAGCTCTAAAACTTTTCAGCAGTTCTCGTCTCGTTTAAAGGGATACTTGACAAAGTGCCTTGAGCTTTCACTGCTTCCCTCTACCTAGGAAGGTCTTGAGGAATTTGTTATAACAGAACAAATAACGAACACTTTGTCTGCTGATACCGGGAGATTTCTAGCTGAGCAAGGTGCAGAAAAGCTTGAAGACATTTTGAAAAAGTCTGAGCGATATCATAATGCGCTGGCTCAACTGCCGGCCACAAAACGTAAACCGACAGAAGAGCATTTTCGAAAGAATAATCTAGACCAATCTTCTCATGCTTCTAATCAGAATAACCACAGAGAAACTGGACCTCAAAACCCAACTTTTGAAAAATCCAAGTTCTACAAAGACAAGTACTCCAACCACAGTAAACAGTCTGATCCACCCAACCGTTCTACATGGCAGCGGGGCCAGATAGAACAAGATGACAAAGGGAAAACCCCGGCGCACGGGACTAATGATCAGGGCGAGCACACTGAGCCTAAACGTATCGGATGCTTTCTAACAGTCTCGCAAGGCGGAATTATTGACAGTGATTCCCAACCTGTAGATGGAGAGAGAGCCTCTACGCGAGGTACTGTTACTTTAAACGGTTCTCAAACTTTTTGTTTATTTGACACGGGGCTTTCTTTTGATTGCATTGTTGCCAGAAACCTGGTTAAACCCGATCAAGAGACAGGAGAGTCCGTCGAACTTTGTGGAGTCTCAAAGAGTGATGCACCTAAAGCGCTTCCCATCGCATTGGTGAATATCCACTCTGAGTTTGTCAGAGATGTGATCAAAGCGGCTGTTATGGATGACCCCATCTACCCAGTCATACTTGGCGGTAGATACGTGTTTATTGGGAAACCGGAAGAGCCGATTGTGGTAACAGTAACTACAAGAGGGCAAACAAAGAAGGAACGGGAGCCTGCGCCTAATTTGTTACCTATGGAATTCAAAGAAGCGCAACAAAAGGACCCTACTTTGGCACACTGCTTTAGGAAACTGCCCATGGCTAAGGAACCTAGACAGCACAGGGACATTGTTTCTAAGGATGGCGTACTTTATCGCATAACGGGCAAGCCTGACCAAGGTTACAACCAGCTCCTAGTACCGAAACAGTACAGAAGACAAATCCTAGAAATGGGGCACTCTCTTCCCTTCAGCGGACATATGGGACAGAACGCCACAAACCAACGGATAACTACTCATTATTGGTGGCCAGGAGTAAATGCTGATATTATCAGATATGTTAAATCCTGTGCCCAGTGCCAACGTGTACCACCCAAGTAACGGACACCCCCAGTTTCTGTGGGTGAAATGCCAATAATGGAAACACCATTTGAACGGGTAGTGATCGACATTTTAGGACCCTTCCAAAGGACTAAAAGAAGGAACAGGTTTATCCTGACCTTAGTCGACACATGCACTATGTGGGCAGAAGCTATCCCGCTCACATGCGCAGATGCCAAGCATGTCACAGAAGCCCTCGTGCAGATTTTATTTCGGATGGGATTCCCTCAGCAAGTGTTGACAGATAACGGATCTCCATACCGAAACCTGTTGATGGATGAGATCGTTAAGATCTTGAGGGACCAGCACATCTACACTAAGCCTTACACTCTGGCCAGAAATGGGTTAGTAGAACGTGTTAACGGAAACCTCAACACGATGCTAAGTAAACTGGCACAAGTGAAACCTGACGATTAGGATCTTTGTATTCCTGCAGCTTTATTTGGCTACAGAGAATCTCCTCATACGTCCACAGGATTTCCGCCAGCTAAGCTCTTATTCGGCAGAACCATTATGGGCCCGCTTGAAGCCTTACTTTGGTCGCTGACAGACCAGAAGGCTGATGAGACAGTTGTCTCAGCAAGTAATTATGTGTCGGATTTAAAGAAAAGGTTGAAACTAGGATGGGATCTAGCAACGACCAACTTTAAGCGAGCACGCACAAAGCACGCTAACCGATACAGGAAAGTCGCGAAAGAAATAGAACTGGAAGCAGGAGAGAAAGTTTTGGTGTTACTCCCTACCGGAAACAACCAACTGAGGATCGGATGGCAAGGGCCGTTTACCACCCTGAAAAAAGATTTCTAAGGCTAACTACCAGATCTCTATTGAAGGAAAGGAGAAGGTTTTCCATTTAAATCTGTTAAAGAAATTCTTGGAAAGACCGGTGCCGACCTCCGAACATCTCCTGACGATCGCCAAAATTGACGAAGATGACGTTAGTGGCAGGGAAATTCCACTGCAATCATACGGAATCTTTCAAAAATGTCAAAAGCGGCAACTCTCTTTCAATCGCGCACGTCACACATTCAAGAGAAAGGAAATTTTGGAAGTAGATTTGAGTAGGAATTGGAAAGAGACGGAGGGGGGAGATGAGAGGGAAGAGGACAGACCTCCTAAAGATACGGATATAGGAAATTTATTTCCATAACGTAGACATAGAGTGCTTCCATATCTTAAAGGAGGGACGTTCTATCGCATAGAGATTTATGATCAATAAATTTTCTATATTCTTTTCTTTTCTACCCGTGTCCTCTACTTTATTATCGCTCTTTTATCCTTGTTCTGTATTTTTCGCATTCGTTCGTTTGCGAAAAATACATTTACTTTCCCATTCTGACTTTACCGTTTTTCTTCTCATACTGGAAACGCATTTATTACATAACGTGTCAGTCCCTGCACTAGACGATAGAGTGTGAGAATTCATTCCGTCAGACATAGATGCAGACAGTTGGCTACAGTTTCATCTGTCACGAGAGTTTTCTTCGGCCATGTTTCTAGGCGAGGTGTGGAAACTGCCATCTGCCTCGACCAGAAATGAGACATTCGTCTATCAACATCCATCTGATACGGCACTCTACGCCCAGTTTCTTAGACGGAGGTATCAAAGACGCGAAGTGGCAGTTTACGTAAGTGTTAAGAGGAGAGGGGGAGACTGAGGTGTTTGAAATAGCGCGCATCCTTGGTCTGTTTAAGTTATAAACCAGAGTTTTAGATTTCATTCACTCAGTAACTCCGCAGTCAAGACGAGAACGACCTCGTTCGATTCCTAATAATAATAATAATACTAAATTCTTTAAGCACCAAACACGGCGCATAAGGCAGAAACCAGTGCTTTCCAGGTTGTTCGTTGTGACGCCACTCCTCTTAGCTCTTGTACATTATTTAGGCCCAACGTTCTTCCTTCTCTTATTATTGTTCTTCTGAGTGTTTCTTTTGGTCTTCCTTTTTTCCTCTTACCCCCAGGAACCCAAGTGAGCGCATGCAATGGTATTCTGTTGTTTTGCATTCGTAGGACATGACCGATATATGACCATCGTCTTTTCCTTTTATAGTCGGAGACATATTTCTGCCTAGAGTCTTCTCTTATTTGTCGATTAGTATTGAATTCTTTCCAACTGATTTTCATGAGTTTTCTAAGACATTTGTTCTCGAATGTATTCAGCTTGTTCTCCAATGATTTTGTTATTTTCCAACTCTCACAGCCGTATGTTAACAGTGAGATAACATTTGAATTAAACAGACGAAGCTTGGTATGTATATTCAATGATCGTAATTTCCAAATGTTAGATAATCTATGAAGGCGCTAGCTGCCAAAGCAATTTTAGTATGGATTTCTCTTGTTGTGTTACCATCCTGAGTCATTTTACTGCCTACATAATTGAAACTTTCAACTTTCTGCAGTTTTTCCCTGTTCAAGATGATATCAAAGGTCTCGTTAGAAAAGTTCATAACTTTAGTTTTAGAGGCATTTATTTGGAGACCTATTTTAACCGAGAGATGACACAAATTATTTACTGCTTCTTGGGATTGTCTGGGTGTTGAACTTAAGAATGCTAAATCATCTGCGAAATCCAGGTCCCCCAAGAATTTTCCATTTGTCCATTTTATACCTAATTGTTCATTGTGGCATAGTTTCTCATAACCAATCAGAAAGGCATGCAGGCCTGATTTTTTCAAATAAACAGTAATAAAAAAACACTAACGATACGAGGTTAGGTTTTGAAAACAGGTTTAAGCTCTTATTGGGAAACCTGACATTCTACTGACTTATGTCTAAGCTCCTGACATTAGTCTGACAGTACAGAAGACATCCCTTGGTATGGAAGTGAACGGGTGGTAGAAGCAAATACATATTTTGAACGAAGCCACTTAGCCCCATTAAACTTATATATTTGGGTGCCTTAGGACTTGTTGACAAAGAATATGTTATGTGTTACGCAAATAGTCTAGTAATTAACAAACTATAGCCAAAATACTATAGTGGGGTTGTCTGACAGCACAAGATCATATTTGCTCATAATGGCATGTTTGAAAAACACTGCTTTATAGGAAATGAGGCCAACAAGTTAGATACGATTTGATTGGCTGTAGTAATATGTAAGGCGAAACCTTATTAGTCGAACTGCAAAATACTATT